>JAODTR010024743.1:0-23409 GCA_025399935.1 Amblyopsis rosae
TTGACCTTAGCCTGACCTTTGACCTTTTGAGGTGACCCCACCAAATTAAGTGTCAGAGATGGTGAGACCCTAGGCTATTTGTTTGCCAAAATTCCCAACTTTTTACCACACGGTTCTAGGGGTTTCCATTGACTTCAATGACAGAATAATAATAATAAGAAGAAAGCGTACAATAACAATAAGGGCTTCGCCCCTTCGGGGCTAGGCCCTTTATAAGAAAACGTACAATAACAATAAGGGCTTCGCCCCCTTCGGGGCTAGGCCCTTAATAAATGCATCTGAAACATGTGGAAAGTCGACTTATGTTATGTAAAATTTGAAAAAATGACATGCAGCACCTTTCTATCTAGCTTTTATTCAATATTTTCATTCCATATCTTGTATGTACTCGCATTGTATTAACACTTGATTAAAGTAAATTGTCATGTATTTTTATTTGCAATGATGCTTTGCCAGGCTGTTAATGCTTGCAAAATAAAAATGTATATTCACTTATTTGCCTTTGCGTTGTGATTTTGCTTCACCTAGGTTGGACTTTACTTGTTTGTGTTGGGGAATTGTGAGCATCTGTCCCCTTTGCCTATTGCGCACATGTAAATGTTATTTCACAAAATGTGGTTATATTTTAGAGTCTCAAAATGAAATGTGCTTGCAAGATGGTGTCAAAATCTGGTGTTCTGATATTATCTCCTGAAAAGTAGGCCTATTGTTAAGACCGTTTTCCACTCTGCAAGCATTGTAGGGCAACATTCTGGCAGTAGCCTAGGAATAATACCCAGGTGTCCCAGCAGTTTGCCTGCCTTTAATTAAGCATAAACATACTTGTTTATTACACAACTCATAAAGAATGCTTCCAGCTTGTAGCTACATATTATGTCCACCAGGTGGAATCGTTTTCCGTGTTTTGAGAGCGTTCCCAAAAGGATGCAGCTTCTTGATGTATTTTACCACCATTCTCACTGATGAATGCATGAAGGACCAATTGTTTCCATCCCAACCAATACGTTCTAATACTAATACCATAAATGTATTTTACAAATTATTTGCATAACTGTGTGCTGTTTAAATCTGTTGTCTTTTCTGCTGTTGTCATAGCCCGATAATTGTTGAATGTGAAAAAAGTCCCCTCAAAATGCTAGTCTTGAAGTAAGGTGCTTTTCTGAAATGGACAGTTTCGTGAAGAATAGTCTAAACAGCACACAATGCCATATAGAGAAATTGAATGCTGGCCTATTATGATGATAATACCATCAAAAGGAAATACCAGCGTGGATGGAATGTAATGTGGCATTTAATTCATATCTTTACGCATTCATATCAATCGAAATCTGATTAAGAATATGTCTGGCCAAACCGTCTCGAATTTCCATACCAGTGAAACACCTATTTGCACCCGCCTCTATCCGTGACGTCACCTCCTTATATATAGAGGAGAAGCGCGTTACGATCAAGCATGTTAAATGGATACAGCTGGACGTAGCAGAAATATCACATGAAGAGGCGGCTATTTGACAAAACGGATAGGATTACAAACTCAACATCACGTTTTTGTATGAAATGGATGCCGGGTGTTTCACTGCTGCCCAGCGTCTCTCGTGTCACACGATGAATCCGGATTTATTCAAGTCTTCTCCGGAGCGTGGGATACAGCCGGCCGCTCCTCAGATGAAAACGAAGAAATCTGAGCAAACCAAACCAGATCTCGCCCAGGTGGTGACGGATTCAAAGACCGGGAGATCCTATAGCAAAGGAAAGCTTTTGGGAAAGGTATCCTATTCATGAATTTAACATGGGGTTTTAACGGCTAGGCTATATATATATATATGAAATAGACCAACGTAGGCTCTGAGACAAACATTGTCCCGGAATTATATACTTTCTGTAGGGATAGGCATAGCCTACGTATATTTAATGTGCTCCGATCTGCCGATTTGGTTCCTGGGGCGCGGAGGGGGGTCGTAAGAATGAAACGACCTCTTGGATATGACTAACTCTTTCCTTGTGCGCGTCATTGCTGAATGAATCAAGTGCAAGGTGTGCCAGCCTCAAACGAATTCAAACATTGTCTTTGGGATGCGACAGTAAACTAATGGAGGCAGCAATAATGGCCTTTCTTAAACAACGATTGTATTTGCTGTTGGCGCATGAATAATATGCACATCCCTGATAAATCCCACCACAAATCGTGGCTACACATGATATTGATACTATCAGTACAATATGCGCCATGAATGGAGCTGTATCAACAGGCACGTCATCAATACACTGCTGGGCGCCTAGCCAAGTATTTTCTCCGTCTCCTGCCGCATAGCTAAAATGTCTAGTCAATTTCACGATCAACGAATGCAGTAGGCCGGTCTGCATACATATTGCGCCATACTGAATTACCTATGATGATTGTTTACCATCGTAAACTGAGTAAATACATCGATTTGCCCCCTTCCAAATAAACCCAATCTCAGAACGTGTTTTGTTGTTTCGTCTGCTGCAGCAGCAGACATCACCCCACCAAAGAGAGACCGTTTATAAAAGTGTCTTTGTTTGAGCTTTCAATCATGTCCTTTTGAGAATCCTATAGGCTCACTGGCAGCCTTTCAAGATGGCCAATAATCACTTACTGAGGCTGTTGTTGTATACCTACAGCTACTGATGATTCCGTTATCCAAGACTTTGCATTGGCTGCATAAAAATGAAGCTGCAGGTCTATAACCTGCTGCTCAAAACACTGACCATGTCTGCTTTGTCTTCCCAAGGGTGGGTTTGCACGGTGCTATGAGATGACCGACCTCGGCAATAACAAAATGTATGCTGTGAAGGTAATACCGCAGAGCAGGGTATCAAAGCCACACCAGAGAGACAAGGTAAGAACACACTCGCCCCCAAAGAAGTCTTCACAAGGCACCACTTTACTTTAAAAATGACTATAGTTAATGTGTTGGGCCTCTGTCTTGACAGATCACAAATGAGATCGATCTTCATAAATCCTTGTCTCACAAGCATGTGGTCAAATTCTCCCATCACTTTGAAGACCAAGACAACATCTACATATTTCTTGAGCTCTGCAGTCGGAAGGTGAGTCTATTTCCAGCCCTAGGGTTTATTTTCTTGTGTGTTTCAATCATCGACTCATACATTGGGTCTGTGTATCCACTGTCCACCATTTGTATGCCACTGTAAACTGCTACACAATACCTGCTGCGTGTACTGCAATATTATCACTCCCTACTGACGGCTGTGTAATGCTGTGTTTCTGCAGTCACTGGCACACATTTGGAAGGCAAGGCATACGCTGACCGAGCCAGAGGTGCGCTACTATCTCCGGCAGATCATATCAGGGCTTAAATATCTGCACAACAGAGGCATCCTGCACAGAGACCTCAAACTAGGTATGTTATAGTCCTGTCACAATGATGCTTATTTAAAGGGGAAACTTGTGGCATTTTTAATGGGCTGTGACTTCTTCATTCTTGCCAATCTTCAGATGGTAGTTGGCCTTTGTAATGCCATAATGCATTTCTGAGCTTAACAATGGAATCCCAGGAATGCTTTTTGCGCTGTTCGTTACACAAGTAGGCCTAGTATCTGTGGAATAATGACTTGTCAAATGGTTTTTCTCTTTTAGGAAACTTCTTTATAAACGAGAACATGGATCTACGACTAGGAGACTTTGGTCTTGCTGCCAAACTGGAGACAGCTGAGCAGAGAAAAAAGTAAGTTGTATGTGAAAATTCAGTTGAACATTTTTGCATTTAATTGTAATAACTGTAAATTTTGTAATTGCACATACAGATAACCTTTAGTGCCATATTTAAATCTATTGGTCCTCAGGCTATTCATCTTAACCATTACAGTCACAAGACATTTACTCCATTAATGTACAAGGCTTGGTAACTGACTGAACTGGTTTCAAAGTGACAGTTTAAAGTGAATCCTTCAAAGAGAAATTAGTGTGTTTACAGCAAACACAGGCTACCTGTTGGACACCTGAGCATCTTAACCCTAATAACTGAATGTGTTTAATTTTTTTACACAAATACATTGTATTTGCAGAGAACTTTAATTTTGAACTGGTTTCTCTCAAATGTTTCTTTCATAGAACAATCTGTGGTACTCCTAACTACCTGGCCCCAGAGGTGCTCAACAGACAGGGCCATGGTACGGAATCAGATGTCTGGTCACTAGGCTGTGTTATGTAAGTCTCACTTGCTCACAATTTAAGTTTATTTGGATCATGGGGAGTGGATCAGTTGCCAACTAAATTGACTATCTAAATTGTACATTTATCTTACCCAGGTACACATTGATGTGTGGCAACCCTCCCTTTGAAACCCTGGACCTGAAGGAGACTTACAAGTGTATAAAAGACGTTCGCTACAACCTGCCATCCAGCCTGTCCCCTTCTGCTCAGAAACTCATCTCTGGCATCCTGCAGAAGAATCCAAGCGACAGACTCACCCTCGACCAAATTCTCAACCATGAGTTCTTCACCAAGGTACGTGTAACTGAACAGCAGATATCAAACCAGATTAGGTGTGTGGGGGTGTCCCGAGCTACGGTTTGAGAAACACTGATGTAAACATTAGTTGAGCAAGTCACCGGAAAACCTGTTGGAACATGGAACGGCAGTAAAGAACAATGGCATGCATATCTGGCAAGGGAACATATGGTATCTTTTTACCACTAGATGGGACAGCTCCATAATTGCATGTTCCGTATACATACTGACTCCCTCGGTTTCTTTTTTTTTGTTTTGGTTCCTACAGTTTTTGCCAGCTCTGCTCCATCCAAAATCTTTCTGTTCTTTCCCTCCACATTTATGTTTTTCCTTGCTGATGGTCTGTCTCTCTCTCCAGGGCTTCACCCCTGATAAGCTCCCCGGTAGCAGCTGCGTTATGGTACCGGAGCTCCACCCACCAAGTCCTGCGAAGAAATTCTTCACCAAGATGGCAAAGAGTCTCTTTGGCAAGAAGAAAGCCAAAGGTTAGCAGCCAACATCTGTCATTATGAAACCTTACTAAATAAGATGGTCTTGCTCAACTCTCATATTTCATCAACTTAAAAGTGCCAAGAAACGGCTGACATTTTTTTTTCTGCTCTAATCTTGACTATCTTGCTGTTGCAGTAGAGAAAAGTCCATGTGAGGAAAAAGATGAGAAGGACATCTCTAAGCTGGTGTCGGGCATCGTCAAATGTTCCATCAGCCGACAGATCAGCTATAAAACAGTGGGACCAAATGAGGTACAACACTGCTCCTTCACAGTTGTGTAAAGTGTAGCACGGAGGCCATCTGCTGGCTTTGTTAAACCCCAAACTAAGATTAACGTGATGTCAGCGAAGCTGCGTTACAGAACATTGCTAATGTAGAACAGAATAGTTGCAGTGAGTGTTTTTCTTTATCTATTTTTTTAACTCCAGAGTATCAGGCACAGCCCAGCATGTGTGTTTGTGTACGCAAACCTTAGGGTGATACTGATGTGTTTTTACATGAGGCAAACGAATCTTAGTGGTCCTTCATCACATTAAGTTAATGCCCCCGGTGTCTCGTCTTTTGTGTCCAGGTTCCATCTCCCAACGGTCAGCTGGCCAGTACTGTCCCCCTAGACCCAACTCCAGCCGAGGAGGAGTCCAGGAAGTCTGCCTCGCGCTCCTTCAAGGGAACAATGGCCAGCAGCAGTGAACGTAGGTCACATTCTGGCGCTCTGCTCCCCTTTTATTCTACATTAGTGGTTCAGGTTAACTCCTGATCCCCACCCATCAAACGATGGCTCATTACCTTCATGAGAGGGAGTGGTGGAGTGGTGGGTGGACGCAATGGTGGAACCAGTGCACTACCCCCTAATGCCATTGTTCTCTTCTCTCACCAGCATGCGAGGATGCTCTGACCCCTGCAGCTGTTGCTGAGTCGGCCACAAAGGTTCTCAACAGCTGTCTCTCTGACATGCCTCTAGGTGGGGGGATTACACAAAATTAGGCTTGGCAAGTGGAATGTCATTTGCACAAAGTTATAGGAAATTAAAGCCAGTGCTTGAATATTCAGAGGAGATTTTCAGTCTTATTTTTACCCTTCATCGACACTTGGCCGTTACAGTAAAACACTTGGTTTGTAGCTGATGTGAATACATCTACTGTAATCTAAATGACAATTTAAATGTATATTAAACAGATACACTAACTGTACATTATACTGTTCATATGTAGCTTATGAAATGAAGACTGTTTGACTAAAATTAGTGAATTTCCCCTTCATCTCTCCAGCTACCAGAAATCCTCCCTGTTTATCCGGACCTCAGTCCTTCTTGTGGGTGACAAAATGGGTTGACTATTCTAACAAATACGGTTTTGGCTACCAGCTGTCCGACCACAGTATCGGTGTGTTGTTCAATGAGGGAACCCACTTCAGTCTGTGCGACCAGCGCAAGTAAGACCATTTTTGAGTAAACTGTAATTAGTTGGTCCTCTTTCACCACAATGTCTAAAGTATCTGGTCACTTTCTCTTCCACTAAAGTTCTTTTTCCTCAACAGGACGATCCACTACTGCTTGACCAACAACAAGCGCTTCACTTTCCAGGCCAGTTCCATGCCCGAACAGCTCCGTGGCCAGAAACAAATAGTTGAGCTGATGGCCAACTACATGGAGCAGAATTTAATGGAGGTATGCATAAGTCACAAGCTAGCCACTGGCTTGGTTAATTAAAGGTCATGTGGTGTGTGTGCCATGTCACATGGGGTTTTAAAATTTTTAATTGGGGATTAAAAGTGAGTGTCTTGATGATGACTCTCACTGGCTTACATGCTTAACGGCACATGATTTCTCTCTCAGGGTGGAGACCTGCACTGTGAACAGCAGACACAACCCTCTGCTCCTCCCCTGCTCCTGCAGTGGGTCAAGACTGACCACGCTCTGGTCATGCTCTTCAACAATGGCACTTTACAGGTATGAACAAATCTCCCCGGTGACGCGCAGAGCCCGCTAACGTCAGTGGCACAGGTGGCTAAATGTGCGGAGGCCTCCCCCATCTAATCCACCTCCCTCCCTGCAGGTGAACTTCTACACTGACCACACCAAGGTGATCCTGTGCAAGGCGTCGGAAGCCTCCTATCTGCTGACCTACATCAGCCGGGAGCGCGTCTCCTACACGTACCTCCTCAGCATGCTGTCGGAGATGGGCTGCACTGCCGAGCTGCGCCACAGGCTACGCTATGTGGTGCAGCTGCTGCAACACCACTCGGATGCCTGAGAGGCAGCACAGCGCCCCCTCCAGGCTGCCCGGCAGGTCGACTCCTGGGAGGCAGGCCAGCTAGTTAATGGCCTTCCGGGCGGCCTCACTCCAACGGCTTAGTTTTTTTTGTTGTTTTTGTTTTTTCTCCAAGGCAAGCGCACAGAGGCGGTAGAATGCCTGTTACCTATGAAGTTCAGTTTGGGGTGTTGCCCCGTGGATTGTTGCCCAGGGATGCGTTTCTGTTAGCCTCAAGCAGTCAGCGACAAGCTGCTTGTTGCAGCAGGTTAGTGCCTCCAGCCAATGCCTCCAAGGATTCCACCTGGACTGTATTGACGCCTAAAATAATGGCTTGTTCGCCTGAAATGTGAGCGAGCGAGCGCCTGACTGACTGACTGACTGACTGACTGACTGACTGACTGACTGACCCACCCTACTCCCTGCACTCGCTCAGTCAAACCTTGTGCTTCACGTGCTGGTTCTTGGCAGCCAGCCAGCAGCGTCACCGTGGTTTCTCAGAGGTGCCATCTGAAAATGGTTTCAGGACACCGGTCATGCTGGAGCTCTGGTGCTTTTGGATCGGGTCTTTCTAAAAGCGTCGGAGCAGGCAAGGCCACTTGTGTCGACGTTGGCTTGAGCTGGAACCGAGGTGACGTTAAAGCGGAATCTTTGGGGAGGAGGAGGGGCAGGGTGCTGACTTGAGAGATTCTCCTTCCCTCAGCAGGTTTCTGGCCTCCTCAGACGACAGCTCCGAAGATCCTTAATATCCCCTCCCCTTAAATCGCTGAGCCATTTAACTGACTATAGGATCACACTAAAGTTTGGGGGTTATTTTTCTGTATTTATTTTTACTTCATGCACAAAAAAACATTCCTGACCTTATTTGATGATACTAAGAAGTCATTGCTTCTGTTTAGGTTGATGTCGGTTTTTATATTGCCAAGAAACAAACTTCACTCACCGGTACACTGCATACAGAAGGGGCTATGGGAGTCACAATATTGCACTATATAGCTGTTTTTCTTCTGTCATCTCAATTGAAAAGCAAATTTTTATTCACTAGTTGCTGTATTTTATTTGTTTTTAACTAATACCAAAATGCCAATTTGTGTTTTAAATACATTTCTCTTTTATCTTCACATGGGTGAATGTATTTGTGCTGCACATTTAAAATGGAATGCTTGGTAATAGAAAACTATTGCAAGGATTGGGGGTATAAAGTGCCTTTCTGGGGATGTGTCTGCATAGTGCAATAACAGCTCTTTAGTGAATGTCAAGCTGGATACAAATTAGATCAGATGGGTTTTTTGAGGCAGGATGTTTGTTTGTTTGTTTGTTTTTTTGCCGCCTGGGGCAGAGTTTTTAAGCTGTCAATAAAACTACAGTTTCACTACCTGGTATAAGCTTTCAGAATAACTTATAAATATATATCACAATAGTATCAAATATGTATAAAAAAAGAATGTATTGTACTCTGTTGTACTGTACTATATTCCTTATTGGTTTGCATTGCTTTCTTTACCCAGACTTGTATCCTTAAAACTGTGACCCTAAATACAAGTATTACATACGGTATTGTATTCAATAACCCAACATTGTGAAAGCCATCTGCCAGTTCAGAAGACACTTATTTAGGCACATAATGTCTTATTTATTTTTATTTATACGTCATTTTATTTATTGTGTAAATGTAACTTTTTCCTTGTGTCAAGGTTAACTTCTGACCACTTTTATATGTATTGTGTGTGTGTGTGTGTGTGTGGGGGGGGGAAATGGGATGAGAATAAAGTTCATTCAAAATTAATTTGGATGCCATTTCAATTCTAAAGACTTGATGCTTGACCTATGCTTTCCTTTATGTAAGCATGTTATTAGGATACAGTTTGGCACCTTGCCTTAAAATGTAATTGAGACTCACTGGAGCTCACTCAACCTCGCTTAACAAAGGTTGTTCTCATGGGGTAGAGTTGACCCACCCTTAAGCTTAAAGGGGCATCAAATGGATGTACCCACATATAGAACAGAACACCATTAAACTCCTGATATGTCATTGTCCAGATGAAACCTACAGTAAGATACATTAAGTATTGTATATAGATTGTCATCATTGTTAGAGTAAAGTTTAGTAAAGGGAATGCCCCACAGCACACTGTTTAAAAAGGATACATACTGTAGTATATTTCTAAATATAAGTAGTTAGAGGGGAAACTTGCAGTATGTGAACTACATGGTACAATGCAATTGGTCCTGCATGTGTCGCAAATACCTTCCCATATTGTTTATGATCCTGACCTACTTACGAGTTTGTTGTACCGGTAGTTTATATAAATATAATTAAAATGCATTTACCCATATAGCACAGCAGACACTTTTATCCAAAGAGACTTATTATGCATTTGTCAGTCAAACACCAGTCATATTACAGTAATACCACAAACACAAAAATACCTTTCAGCTAGTGTGTTCCATCTCATCTAATGCATCAGTGGCAGTTCCATATGTGTAAAATAAACTTTACATTCACTGAGCTCTGTAGAGAAACCTGACCTTTAAATCCAATATGCTATTTGTAATTAGTAAACTTAGAGTAAATCAGCTAATTATACCAATAATATCATCCATCTCAACATGTTAATGTCACATCTGACATAGCTGAAGAAAATGTTTGCTTGTATAAAATGTATAAAGGCAATATATGCTCAACAAGAATAGAAACACATACAAAACCTTTACAGACTTCTGTCTACAGTCACAGAAATAGTTGCATAATCAAACAGTTTTCTCTAGATAGCAAAAACACATATCCCGTAAGGCTATAACTGTCCGTGAGCTCACCTCACATTCACAGTAACCAACTAATGAATACATGTATACATGGTCTTTTGCAAGATGGGCAGCATAAAATTAACATAGTTTTGATTTGCTATGTTCCGATCACACTGTATATAGGTGAATTTCCCTTATGTAGCCTGTGGGTAGGTGGGTAGGATCAGCCTAGCTTTAAGAAGTACCTCAGGAGCATTTACTGTATAGGGGACAATACCTACCAGTCAATCAACCATGCTATCTTCTAAACAATCCTGCCTACAGCATTTAAGAAATACAAACCAAACCCACAAGAGGAACTGTCACTACACTTTTACAACCTACAACATTACTGGTAGACTGATAACATTTTTATCATGTGCAGATG
The DNA here is from genome assembly GCA_025399935.1 of Amblyopsis rosae. Lineage (NCBI taxonomy): Eukaryota > Metazoa > Chordata > Actinopteri > Percopsiformes > Amblyopsidae > Amblyopsis > Amblyopsis rosae. Next base: position 10,412 of record JAODTR010024743.1, read on the forward strand.
AATGATTATGCAAGTCACGAGTAAAGGAAGTTATGGACAAAACATGTCTTACTTATGTATGTACATGCGCATCATGAATGCAAGGTAATGGACACATATGTAAACATTAGCAAGCCAGCCAGTCATTCTCTCTGGTGAAGCATGAAGGCTTATAGTTCTTAGCTCAAACAAATGCACACGGACACAGTCTCAAACAATCACCACGCCACATGCACACAGTGCCTGGCTCATTGCCCTCGACTGTTGTCATGGTAAAATACTGCTCTTCTCAACCATAAACAGTATGAGTGCCACAGACAGGCTTGGAAGCTACTGTATAGAGCCCCACGGAGCTATGGAGCAAAATGGCTTCAGTAGTACTTTCCTCCTGAAACTAGGGCACCGGCAGGAGATCACAAGACAACCAAACTTGCTGATTCTACAGCTTCACTTGCTGCATATGAATATGTTTTTAGCTACATTTTGTTTTACTTACATTGACTGTTTTTATTTACTGCAAATGTTTGTTTGTTTGTAAGTTGACCAAAGGTCCAGCTGAGCTACATGTTTCCTATGGGCACGTCTCATTGTACTGATAATGATAAGGTGTATGTCTCTAGTGGGCATTGGGGATACAACAGACAATATGTTTAAAAACAAGCATTGAACAAAATAGGTTTGTATGGATTCGACACCTATATTAACATTCAGTACTATATTTCTGACGGAGTGAGGTTTACTGTCTGCCTCAGTGAAATCCTGCCATTATCGGGTCATGCATTCAGACAGCATACTTCCACTTTCAAACAATAGAGCGTTGTTTAAGGGACTCCACAACATTAATTCAGTTTCTATTGTGGCTTAAACTCGTGCAGGTGCCTGTCGTTGACGAGGCTTCCCCAGCCAAAGTTAGAGTCAGTCGTAAGGCTGTGGTCATCATATCAGCACATACATGCGCACACGCGCACACATACACACGCACGCACACACACACTATAATATCTAATGCTTCCTATCCAATTAGATTCAAATGTTCAAATGTCTATCCCTTTACCTTACCTAAACAAAGTATCCCCTTGTCTGACTGTGAATATACACACATCCATTCTGCTTAGATTTCATAAGCCATCAGACAGATGGAATGGCACTGGAGCCCTGTGGGAATGTCACCAATTCAGATCTACAGTGACCTGTCCTGCCTCTCTCTTCCTCTCTAAGCAGGAACGATGTCCTCCAGCCAAACCCCCTTCTTCTCCTTTCACCTCTGTGTCGGGCTTTCCACAATGCTCTGCTGTTTCACTTGCTCAGGGAGACAGAACGGGAGATCCTTCCTCTTCTGTGTTCTACTTTCTTGGCTGCGTGTGTGTGTGTGTGTGTGTGTGTGCGTGTGTGTGTGTGTGTGTGTGTGTGTGTGGATTGTGTGCATGTTGGAAGGAGATGCTGATGTCACAACCATGCCTACTTTTCTCTCAAAGATCAGGGGTCCCTCCTGATATTTTATATACACAGTTACAAGCACACATGCACGCGCACGCACACACACATACGTGTACCCACGCACACGCACACGCACATAATGCTTGAAGGTTACAGGAAATGTCTGTGTGTGTTTCCTTTTAGCATTTTCCCTCTGCTTCCCATTAAGGGCACAAAGGAAAATGCCGTCCACTTACATCCTGTTGCAAGTGACGTTTTCTGTCTGACGTTCAGTGAATCAGCCAACGGTTGCCTACTGGCTGCTCTGGCACTTTCCAAACCCTTTGTGTCTGAACGCTCCCCTGAAGACAGCCGTTCCATAACAGTAATAACAGGAGCGATGACTGCATGGCCAGACCAGGTCATTCATTTAGTCACATCAATACAAGGAAATTAAACTTTAGTTTAAAATACAATATTCTCCAACTCCAATAACTGAGTTTTCTATTTGTCCGTTTAATGTTACTGACAATATTTGCAGATATACAAATGATCATTGGAAAATATCATTAATAACATGAATAATAGAAATAGTAATGAATAATAGTGTTATTGTATGTGCTACAGTATATTGTATTTTACGGTATAGTGATTTATTATAGCATAGTAGGCCTATTAGAGCATAGTGTATTATATTACAGTGTGTTATATTAGTATAGTATATTATAGAACTATGGTAAAGTCTTATAAAAGTGCTTTCATCATTGAAACGATTCTCACTTCAATGGTTCTTCTCTAAGATATGTGACATACTATATTCTCAATGTAGAATGTGTCTGTGTTCTGTTTCCCATGTCTCCTATTTAATGTAATGCTTCCCGTTCGCCTTCAAAGACAGTCTTTTTTTCTCTTGTATGTTTCAGCAGTGCCCGTTATTCTTTCCCACTAATGATCTACAGCCCCACCGCCTGCTGTGATGACAGAACACAATCCAGCTCTGCAAGCAAACATCTGGAGGGAGAGCAAAAGTGGAGGGTATGGGAAGGAGGAGGAGGAAGGGGGGGGTGATTTGGCGAGACACCTATGGGGGAATTCTTGCTAATAAGGACCGTCTGGTTACTCCAGAGCTTCTCTCAGCACCTTTTTACCTTTAAACCTTTCTCTCCCTTGCCTCCTCATCCTCTGATCCTCTTACTTCTTTCTCATTTTCTATCTCAACCCCCCCCCCTCTCTCTGAGTGTGTGGCCTTTGTAATACTGTTTCCTCATGAATTCTATAGCCCAGTACACAAGCCTCAGCTTGTGTATGTGGGTGGGTTTGGATTTTAAGATGACACTGGTTTCCTCTCAGGAATCTGTGTTTCGAAGTCATCTGTCTAAATCTCACTGTGCCGTTTTCCTTCCCATCACTGTACATATCAGGTAAAACCATTGTTAGGGTGTCCTCATTCATTTCCCTCATTTGGTTCTTATGACTTTTCCATGGCCTTTCTGAACTCAGCAAATCATGTCTCCCATGAGGAAGGAAAATTGGTTTCATTCACAGCATCTCAGGTATCTGTTTAACCTGGGTGGATTACCTTCTGTTTCCTCCATTTTACAAACTATGCCAAGCAACTGATTATGTTTTACTGTATACCTCACTCTGTCAGAGTAATTAAAAAGCAGACCTTTGTCTGAATAAAGTAATACGCTTATTTAACATTATCTGTCTTCTTTGGCAGTTTCACATTTCTGTATATACACACTTTAATTATTTGTTGTATATTTAGTAGCTAAAATACTAAAATACTCTGACCGTCCCTGTAATCCTCTCCTGCATGTGTAAATAGGAATACACTGTGTGTGTATATACATTCATATTGCTGCAGCTACAGCTACACAATGATGTGGTCATGCACCTTTTAACTCAGTTCGTGGCTCTTTAGATGAGAATCAGGAAAGTCCCTCCATGTCCTGGGTTTCAGGGTGTCTCTAAGGCTTCTGTTGCATCCTCCCTTTGTGTCCTGTCGATAAAAAGGAACACATAGGGATGTTTTGGCTGTAGATAGGATTTGGTGACGATCATGTGATAGTCACCCAAGTAAACGACATGTCTCACAAATCATGTGAGTGATGGTCTGCTGTCTTGCTATCACAGCATTCATCATGTAATTATGACACATTCCTTCATGACATTGCTGAAACAGATACTTTTTTTATAGATATTATGTGACTACTATCAATGGATGACATTTATCTATTGTTTAATACTTACCGTGAATGTGACATGGTGACACTACAACATGATTTACTAGGTTTATTTGTTTATTTAGTTGATTTAGTCATTGTAGAGCCGTGAGTCAACAGCCGTTTATAAGGCTCATGAACCGCCTTAATAAAATAACAATTTAGTCTATAGCACATCCTCGCCATGCACTGATGGAGCCATCCTTGCTATAGTTGATTACCACACTACACAGACATTATGAACAGTAATATATTCTACTGAATGTTTCAAGTACTTTTTTTTACAACCAACCAACATGGGGGAATACACTTTTGAACTTTTCCCATTACATATTGGTAAGAAATGGAATACTGTTGACCTATATGCAAATAGTGTTTCATGAGTCACAAGTGATATAGAAATCCAACAGCATAAACATTCAAATCAAGTACTGCTACAGTAATATACACACACACCACACAGTAAAGCCCTTACTGGAATATAGTGCTTATGCATACATCACCAATCATACTGAGTGTAACACCTAACATAATACTATGTAATGATTCATTGTGAAATATGCAAAATACATATAAAACTTGAGTTGAAATCCCTCATTTTAAAATAAGAATTTTTAGAATAATTTTATTGTGTAACCTGATATTGCTGGAACATGACCGGACATAACAAATGTAACATCATATATTAAATATATTCTGTGTTATTTGTTATTTGGCTCCCAGTGACCAAACCGCACAAACTGCAAACAGCATTGACAAGACTGAGACAAAACTCTAATGTGTCAACAGTAAAATAACGGTGCTATTGATGTCAATGGAATTATCCCACCCCGGATATCTTATGTTTGTTGATGCGTATGTGTGTGTGTGCGCATTGGGATATGTGTGACAGGATGTAAGTTAATCTTAGCTGATCTCTCCATGAGCTACCACACACCTACTACAGTGCCCCATGACTTGTTTTGGCCTATTAATAGTCATAGAGGTTTTATCTTTGTATAACAAACACACACACACACACACGCACACGCACACACACACACGCACACGCACGCAGACACACACACACACACACACGCACGCACACACTGCACTCACACACACACATGCACATGCACACACTGCACACACACACACACACACACACACACACACACACACACACACACACACACAGGAATAGATTGTTTATATTAATTGTTGTCTGATGTATCTTCTTAATAATGTAAATTCAAGATATGGAGAACTTTGTTTCTACAATATATATCAATGCAAATGTTAAATTCAATCATGTTTGTTTAAATTCTATTTAAAAAATCCATTGCAGCCTAATCAAAAAGCCAAATCAAAGTGTGTCATACATTATTGATAATGCAGTAGCAATGGTAATAATTTGTATATCTCACTTTCATTGTATAATCTATTCATTAATATTATTTAGATTATTATTTAGATTATTTTGATTGTTCCTACCCTCACCTATGGTCATGAAGGGTGGGTCATGCCTGAAAGAACAAGATCACGGGTACAAGCAGCCAAAATGGGTTTTCTCAGGAGGGTGGTTGGCTTCTCCCTTAGAGGTAGGGTGAGAAACTCAGCTATCCGAGAGGAATTTGGAGGATGGATGGATGAATAAATAATGTTACTTTTTTTAATTTTCAAAAGAAGGTAAAACATTATTTTGAAAAATAGTATTACTGTAAAGCTTACCATTGACCATTGATCTGCTTAGCTGGGAAATTATCTGATCGGGAAAGTTTCTCTATAATGTGAAAAATGTATTTAAGACAATAGATTGCAATGTATTATTGTTCAACTATACACTATATAAAATGCATATATCTATATATTGTGAAATGTCTGTCCACACCATTCATTCTGGAAGTATTATTTATGAGACTAGCAGTATCAAGTTTTAGTTAACAAAGGTTACGGATTTTACTTACTGGCAAAAAGATTTCAGCTACTATAGACAAATGTGCATGATAAAAGTGTGGGCTAAATGACTGAATAAAGATAAATTAAGATTTTCACTAAATGGCTAGGCAAGTTATTCCATATAACAGAACAAGTTTACAGTATGCATGTTTTTAACAAAACAGCTAAACTTAGTTTGACTTCAAGGTGTCTCTGAAAAGTGTTACTTTTGCATTACAACAATTTTGGATAAATGTTGGAACCCACAGCAAGATATTTCTGTTCAAAGTTGTACAAACTGTGAGTTTTCTCTTAAGGGTGTGTCCGTTGCGTGGCGTTAGGGACGCATTATTTGCCAAGAAATGTTTACTTGGTCATAGACTTGGTCATAAATTGGTCATAGACTAGCAAAGAACCACAGCAGTCTTTGAATGGTTTAATGACGGGATTAGATCTGGAGCTGCTTTTGAAAATTTAACAGAATTATACTCTTTTGTCCAGGCTACTCAAGGCAACCTGAGTTGAGACCATGACAAATAGGTGTTACACTTTTTATTAGGAAGTTTTTTTTTATTTAAACCCTAATTTTCTTTTTCTTTTCTTTTCTTTTAATTTTTTTGGCACACTTACAGAAAGCTGTTTTTTTTTGTGTGCTTGCTGTTTGACAATCAAGACACTGAAAAGCTTACAACAAGTATGTTTAAGACCCCCGGTGTATGTGTGGAAAACTGAGGGACTATTGTAAGACAAGGCAACATGAGGCCTTTCTCACATCTCAAAGGCACACTTTGTGCTCTGTGCAATTCTATGAGGGTTTTATCTGGAAATCCCAGAGAGCCTGCTCCTTTTATTAGACCCTAACACAAAGTCAGGACTATAGAGGAATTCCACTAACAAGTAAAGAAGTTACTTTATATTTAAGGAATATTCATTCCTAAGTTATCAGTTCAATTATGACTATAGTGTGTAAAAACACTGACTTATCTGGTAAAAGACTTGTTCCATTCCACTAAACGTCGTTCTCCCTCTCTGTCTCACACTCTCTCTTTACCCCCTCCTCCTCCTTCTTTTCCTCCTCCTCCTCAAACCCAAACAAACATTAGAGCCTGAGAGAGATTCCAGACCTGGTTGAATGATAAGAGGGGAATTCCCCCCACCCCCTTCCCCCTTCAGCCGGCACACACATGCATGCACACGCACACACACGAATACACGCACCGTGGCTCAGCTGTCCAACTTCTACATAAAACAAAGTTCACTTCAGAGGAAAATCTATGGTATCTTCAGATACTTTATGTTGAGGGTTATTTATGAATTAGCTTCTGCGTTTTAAAAGGATACAGAGAAAAGGGTTTGATTTACAGCATGGGGAGTTCCTTCCATGTAATTCCCCTTACATTTAGTACACTTGGAGTTCAAAAGAAAAAGTGCTTGTTGATTACTGTCTTTTAAAATGAAGTTTACCCAAAGACAGATGCAAGTGTAGTCAGACATAATGATGCACTACAATATAAGATAAAATAAACTCATTTGATTATCCATTCACATGGACATGTCTTGCATTCACACATGTAGTAGTAAAAGCATTTCAATTATGTTTTTTAAACCAACGCAAAACAAATATTTGTAGCATATTCATGTCTGTGTTGGTCAATTGACCTTTACTGTAACTTGGTAGGGCAAAACACCATAGAAAGCTATTACAGCAAAACAGACAGTTAACGGAATGATTTAAAAAATGCTGCTATTGGAGGACATGCAAAAAGGGGCGAGTCTTGGGAAAGGTAAATTGTGTTGATAACTAAAGATAGTAGAGTTTTTAAATAAATAAAGGAATCAGCACTCACAGTTTAAGGTGGTCATCATTAGAGTTAATAAATTCCTAATAAATAACTTAGAAACAAGTGTTGACAAATTTACATCAAACTCTAATTTAAATGCTATTACTTTGTTTAAAATATACAGTATGTATTTATATCCAGGTTTCCATGTGGGGAAATTCCACAGGCAAGAAGATTAGCTGCAGAACAGATGCCATATTTCCAGCAGTCATATTTTCTGTTATCTTAAAGAGTTTAAACCACTGGTTAAACATGCATTGAGAGGCTTCAATACACTGAATAAACAGAGAAATCATTCAACTTCAACACTGGTATATTAAGTAGTTCCTCTTAAAAACAATAAGCATGTATACTAATATATACTTTACTTAAGACCAGTTTTAAACCATGATTGACAGAGGGCTGTTTCCCACAGCAATATTGACACAGTAAAACCCAACGAGCAGGAACCAGATAATTCACTCTGCCTTCTAACACAAAGCCGGCAAATGTTACGAGTGAAGTTGTAGGAGGGGGCTAGTCAGAAAAACAGTATACTTCTTCTTCTAGTAACTCTTTAATTTCTGACTTTAATTCCTCTTAACAAGGTTTGGGGATAACCCACTCCTACCATATGTGTCTCTTTGTGTGTCATTGTGTATGTATTTGTGTGCAGTGTGTGTGGGTGGACCAAATGCTTCTTATCAGACCAAAGGTTTTCTCTATGTTATGGGTTTACCTTTTATTGTTATTAGAGGATGACAGAGGACTTTCCCCTTTAAACATGACAGCAGGTGAAAATGGTGATACAGTAGGTGATAGGTCATAGTAAAGAAATAACACTTCACACACAAATCTAAATCTCCCCACACTAAATCGAAATACAAGTGGAAAGTCACGTAAGGCAAAGATAACTGTAAAATTGAAACAGTTTCTGAACCACATCAGGGTAAATTGGTACCATGTGATATGAGGTCAAGTCAACTATCTCGTGGTTTGCTCGTGAAGGTTCATTGGATTTGACACAAGCAGAAGGATGTGGTTGGGGAAATGTCTGTATAGTCCTTGCATTAGCCCCCAACATCCAGCCGTCTGCGTTCCCAATGCAGCCCAGCTACACAGTAGACGTCGATCACATCTTCACTTATTGTGAGTACTTGTGTGTTCTTTAACTCTGGCCAAATTGTAAGTTTTGTTCAGTCTGCACTTGCACTCACCACGTCATACACAATTAAGGTAAAATGCATATCATGAATGCTTAAATACAAAAAAAAAAAAAGAAAAAAAAACTTTATCCTTTCAAATGTTACACTTTTTCAACCATGACGTTTTTGGGATCCATTACTAATTATTAATTCTAACTGGACACATGCAGGCAACACAGGCCATACTGTATACGGCTACAGTCAGCCGATCACATGACACTTACTGTGTGGCATGGCATTTGTTCCTCTTTCCTCCCACCCACACACACAGACACATGCATCACACACGTGCACGTACACGCACACACACCGATTCAGAGATGTACAGAAAACAATGATGAGTTAATATTTGAGCATTACAGTAGGATGTGTTGCCATGGTAACGTCACAACCCATAATTATTGTGTGCGCTCGTGTGTTTGTGTGTGTGTGTGTGTGTGTGTGTGTGTCATGGTGAATCCATCTGTTCATGTTGCTTTCACAACATTTAGCTTTTTACAACAGCCTTTGTTGTTGTTTTGTCAATATTTCAAAATGTTGATTCTGAATTATACAATGAACAATATTTTCTGGTATTTAAGGAATTCACACTGTGTGGATGGTAAATCCATAGTTGAATGTATAATGAATGATTGTTGTCAGTAAGATACAACTCCAAAGAACAAATATGCCTGTGTTCTCCAAAGGAATGCTTTAAAAGTGGCGAAATCCAAATATGAAGGTAACAAGTACACAAAGTCAATTTAGTGGTTGAGTGTGAGGGAGGGACTTCTGGGATTAATTAATTTGAATGCCGCTCTAATGTTTTCTCCAGTGTCTCACTTTGGTCTTTTTCTCCCGGCCTGTCTCCGGCTGCCTGCGTTGCTCTCCATCCCTGTCGGTAATGGGCGTTCTAGAAGCCAGCTGCTGCTCGTTTCCTCACAGGAATCTTGCCCTCCCATTGTGTTTATAGTCCCAGGTGCAAGGTTAGAACCAGAAGCTTGGTATACCCTTTCCCAAGTCAGCGATGGAAGTGGGGGTCAGAACCCTGCCAAGGGGTCACGAGATGGCTGAAATGGTTGGGGGTCATGGGATGATTCTGAAAACCCTACATTTTTTACTAAATTGTTTAGATTCTCCTAATATTATGCTTTTACTATGGTGTTAATATTATTATAATTATTATTAATAATGATAATAAAATAATATTAATATTTTTTATGACAGAATGTGTAATGTGTTTGCAAATCTTAAAAATTTATGAATTTCAAATATTTATTAAAAAATGTGGTATGTCTATGTGTGTGTGTGTGTGTGTGTGTGTGTGTGTGTGTGTGTGCGTGCGCATGTGTGTAGGTGTGTGTGTGTGCGTGTGTGCATGTGTGTTTGTGATTAAGGGTACTGCTGTTCTCACATGCCCGGGTTTGTGTTGTGTTTGACACCTTTCGGATGTAACCTGCTGACTCTGTCAAGATGGTGTGAAGTCAACACATTCCTGACCTTACTCAGTTGTGCACATAACATTTTATACAAACACACTAAAGCATGAGCTATACCTTTGGCAAGGCAACAAGGGGCAGGACGAAGGGGCCTGGTAGGAAATATAGTCTTAGTCTGAGAAACGCTAATGCTTATACAAAACCTATTTCAGAGTAAACAAATTCTCATTGGCCCCATTTCTTCAATGCAAAGCGCTACCGCTATACTCTTCATTCAGAAAATTGTATGTTTTGCAAACTGTTTAGCAACAATGCAAGATAGATCTCCTTGCTGCTGTGAATTGATTAATCAGATTTTGCAGCAGAAGAACAATGTTGGAATCATTATACAAGTAATAAAATGGCCTGCTGTATCACCGGTTGTCTTATTTACATGTGTCCGACATATTCATTTAAAGAACATAGACACAAATTAGGAAACAGCTGAAAACTAGGTTCAAAAGTTGTAGCTGCTTTAAAGGTTATTTAAAGACTTATTATAAACATGCAAACCCTATGGGGAAATATTATTGGATGGCAGGAGTACTGGAGCTGCTAATGTGAAAAAAGAGATGACTGTTGTCATGGCACCCGGATTACTACGTCACATAAGAGTTCTGTTTATTCTTTTCTTTTTCCTCTACAGTGTGACGTATATGTGCCTCTTTTTTGGGATCTCTCTAGCATAGGCTATGGTGGTAAGACTAGGAGATGCTGATTCTACAGAACACTGTATGGCTTACCCTCTTAGGATGAGACAGTGGGCACAGGTGTAAGAAAAATAGCAATGATTGGAGGTTTGCTGATCACCATTAATGAATAAATAGATTTTAAAGCTGCGAAGAGCCACCTATCTTGACCATCTTGTTAATTGTGTATTGGTTTGTGTGACGATTGCTTGGATAATGTACGGTTTCTGTTGGCAACATATTTTCCATAAATAAATAAATAAATAGAGATTTATTTAACTGAATGTGTGTAAATCCAGTTTACACTGTTTATTTTCATTTCTAATTTACTAATTCTCCATCAGGAGCAAATTCTTCCCTACTAATAAACTGAGGTTTACAAACACTGCCTCAAAGGATGCTGTGGTACGGCAAATATGTTTCTTTATTGTCATTATTTCCAGTACATCAAGCAATTTTATGCCAAATAAAAATGTATTTCATTGTTAGGTAACAATGGAATATATACAAATGTTGATTATGAGTCACAACAACCAGTGCACTTCACAAAAGAACACCCACTAGAGCCCTGACAGGTAGTGTGTGCTATGCTACTCAAAACTAGCATATTTGAAAACATAAATATCAAACCGTGTTCACGGGATAAGTTTTCTTGAAAATGCTCAATTGGTGAAACCTATTATAAAAATAACTGACATATCAGTCAGTTAATCATACCCTTTGTCACCACAGTTCTAGACATTTACTACTTGACTGTTAAAACAACATAGGAAAAAAAGAAAAAGATTATGGTCTGGTTACCATAGTAACATGCTTTGCCTGTAGGGGCTGTTTGTGTGAAAATGGGCTCTTTTGTACGGCCATAAAGTGTGTATACATTCAATGTGCTATGGTGTGCTGTCAGTGTATCTCTAAAATATCACTTTTTAGTTCCTTGTTAACCCCATACACACCCTTTCAAACCAGCAGGCAGCACATTGAATGTACAATGAAAAGTAGAGCTTGAGGTATATGAGTGGATAAGCAAAGCCGCATGATCCCCCAGGAAAATCAATAGCGAGCGTAACATACTTGGTCAATACCATCTGCAGATAAAGGACGTCACAGTGGATCTACGCAGGAAGTCAACTGGGCTAGAACGATTCACACCAATCAATAAGCATTCCTTCACCACTACCAACAGACTAGAATGGGGCTATACAATTCTAATGGAATAGCATTCTTGGCTAACAGAGTAGCTTCAACTTCTGAACAGACAATGGGACATTCTGTCATAGAGGACATGTGCTAAGCATTATGTTATTGGCATAATTGTTATAAGAGGCATGCTGTTAAATAAAATATTCATTCAACAGCACTTGCCTGTTTTTCACCCTGGAGTTCGGAGCCTTTCGTTCACAGCAGGCGACAGACGCGGACGATTAAACTATGGTGGAATAGACGGGTACTTTTGGGGTGGGCATGTTTTGAGTCAGAATAAGAGGAAATGCATTTAGGATGCAGTCAGACAACATGGGACATTATGTGTGGACGTTATGTTCAGGCCCTGGTATGAAACAGCCAGCCTGCAGTGTGAACCAGGCAGCCATCCAGGAGTATCAACCAGCCTATCAATCAGACCTAACAACATCAGACAGCAGGCCCCTAGAGGAATGTCTTGGTAAATAAGTCTCTCTCTCTCTCTCTCTCTCTCTCTCTCTCTCTCTCTCTCTCTACCAACCTACATGTCCTTGTCATATATTCATCTGTCTTTCTGCTCTGTCTGTCGGTCCGTCTACTGTGTCTTCCTTACTGTTTCTTCACCAGGGAGAACCTGGTCTTCACCCTGCTCTCTTTGACCACAGCTCATGCTGCTGACCCCTATCTTCCCCACACTCGTCTGTATTATTCCCCCTTTCTGATCTCATCCTTTCACCAGACAGGCCACACACACACACACACACACACACACACACACACACACACACACACACACACAGACGGTGTGCCTTGTAGGCAGCAGCACCCGCAGAATGCCAAGTAGAGAGAGAGAGAGGGAGAGAGAGAGAGGGAGAGAGAGAGAGAGAGTTGGTGTCGCAGCTGAGACGTGAGCTGCCTGCACAACAGGGGTTTTACCACACCAGCACACCTGTCATTCCTACATGTTCATGCTTCCTATTAATGGCATGAGGAAGTACAGAATATGACTAACTGTCTTATTTCCAGAGATTAAATACAGACACATATTTGAGCATCATTATTGTTTTAATATATTATATACAGTACTGCATACTGTATACTGTATATA
>JAODTR010024754.1:0-23408 GCA_025399935.1 Amblyopsis rosae
CCTGTATCTGAGAGCATGGTGTGTGTGTGTGTGTGTGTGTGTGTGTGTGTGCGTGTGTGTGTGTGTGTGTGTGCCTGTATCTGAGAGCATGGTGTGTGTGTGTGTGTGTGTGTGTGTGCGTGTGTGTGTGTGTGCGCCTGTATCTGACAGCATAGTGTGTGTGTGTGTGTGTGCGCCTGTATCTGACAGCATAGTGTTTGTGTGTGTGTGTGTGTGTGTGTGCGCGTGCGTGTGTGTGTGTGTGTGTGTGTGTGTGTGTGTGTGTGTCTGTATCTCACATGCTGAGGTGCTGAGCTCCCCACCTGGCTGGTTTCCTCTGAGTTCTGCTGTTGTTTTATGTGGAGCCATTTTGTTTTCTTTTCAAGCAGAGCACTGCCAATCACAGTGTCCACATGACAGCCCAGCCTTATCAGGGGCCCATCTCAGGGCTCCATGTCTGGGGGGAGGGGCATCTCAGGGCTCCATGTCAGGGAGGGGGGGGGGGCATCTCAGGGGCTCCATGTCAAGGGGGGCCCATCTCAAAGACTCCATGTCGGAGGGGGCATATCAAAGGCCCCATGTCGGGGGGGTATCTCAGGGGCTCCATGTCAGGGATGGTGGACAAAGAAATGTCCTGTCAACACCCAGCCTCAAACCTGACAGACAGACAGGCAGGCAGACAGACATGCAGACAGACCGACAGGCAGGCAGACAGACAGGCACAGACAGGCAGAGACAGACATGCAGACAGACAACTTGTGGGGGCTAATATAATGATGTTGTTGAAGTGCTATTAATAATTAAGTGTTTATATACAATGATTTTCATATTCGCTCTCATTGGACATTTGATTACATTAATATTACAATTTTGTATTGGCATTAGTAAACAGTTTAGAGAAATATCTAGATCTATTATAAGTTTCTATATCAAATTGAAATATTTTGTGTAGATAAAAAAAGGAATTTTACCATCTGTATAGTGTTTACAATATATTATTCTATGTACTATATTTAAGTACATTTGTTATAAATGTTTCCACAAAATACTACAATAATGATGTTGTATTTGATTATATCGGAATAGAATAATTAATTTCTAAAAATATGCTCTTAAAGTATGAAATGCCTTGCTCAAAATGCAGGTAAATGTAAGTGAAACTTTAAGATAGCATGTTTAAAATCGATAAAGCATGGTAATGCTTGTCAGCAGCAAAACACATTTTTAATTTAAGTAAGAAACTTACTTAAATTCAGACACAAATTAGAACTAAATAAATATTATTTTCTATCGACATTATTTCATTTATCTGCATACCAGCATCAAAACATATACCTAACTGCATACTCTGAAAGTATCTTAGAATATTTTTAAAGCTGGCATCTTATAATCAACATGTAACCTTCTGGATAATGACGTTGATTATTGTCACACAAACAAATCAGGAATTAATGTACATGCCAAGTTTGACACAAACTGAACTGTAATATACATCAGAGACACAAATATGTTTTGCAGTGTGATGATAGCAAATGAGTTATTCTGAAACCTTTGCCTGTTTAACAGAATAAAGTAGTAAATTGTTCATTCAGTCTAAGGAACCAGTGCATGAGATGCCTATTGAACTCGCACAACTAACCAAATGGTTTAGAATGCTTCACCATTCTGTTCCAATAAGTATACAGGAATAATAATTATATAGGCCTACTGTTAATATCATAGTTATGCTATAATCATTTGTGTGTTATTGGTTTAATCATATTATGCTCAGATTAAAATCAAACTTAATTGAATTACATATATTTGTATAGCCTACTTTCAATAGGTCTTTAGCGTTTTACGGGACAACAATGTTAGACTGTCAGAGCAGGTTTTAGTGACAGGATCGTTTCTAAGTAGAACTCACATCATACGTGGTCGGTAGCGCCCCCAAGTGGTCGACGCCGCATTAACAGCTTTGACCACAGCATTAGCACGACAGCGATGGCGATACAATTTATTGAATGGAAGTAAACATTAAACTAAACTCTAGGTTTCAAATTCCTTGTGGTAAAAATAACGACAATAGCTCTATCTGTGTGCTGATAGTAAAATGACCGTGGTACCGCGCTAATGGCAGAAAACGGGCACCAGCATCTGAAATAAATAGCCTATAGAGCCCTAGTCTATGGGTTACGACATGTCCTGCCGACCAGCGGGACACAACATGTTGAGAGGGTCTGTTCATTCCATCAACATAAAACAAAGACGTATTGAAAAGAACAAAATAAAAAGGACGGCAAAGTTATGGGCATATTTCATTGTTATAACTCAATTTAAAGAGGCGAGCCACATGCAAAATGGATTCCATATGCCTCCACTGCGGGGCGCCACAGAGTCTGCCAACGCCGTGGGCTCCTCGCTATGCTAATCTGCGGTCCGTGGTTGGCTCGGGTGCGGACGTTGTATTTGGAGTGTAGACCAATAGAAGGGCTGCCTTGGCTGTCAATCAAACGGGGCCCGCAGTCCTGCTAGGAGACTTACTTCAGTTGTGTGTTTTGAGCTGCGGAGGTCGGAGCTCCGCGCTCCGCACGGTGGGAACGGTAGAAGCCGTCTTCTACACTAAAGCTAGACCAGCGGAGTGGATAAAAAACTACTAAATGACATTAAACAATTGTATAGTTAGCTGCAGCTATAACTATTCAACATACAGGCATATTATTTATATGGAGAATCATTTTATTGGGCTAATTATGTAATAATTGTAGTTTAGACAATTATTTAAATATACAGTTGGTATAGGCTATAGTTTTATTTATGGATAATTAAAATATAGTTTAATACAATTGTGTTATTTTTATATTTTTATTGGGAATGGAAAACAAATTAGTCTAGGTTATATTAATTTTGCATGT
Source organism: Amblyopsis rosae (assembly GCA_025399935.1). Taxonomy (NCBI): domain Eukaryota; kingdom Metazoa; phylum Chordata; class Actinopteri; order Percopsiformes; family Amblyopsidae; genus Amblyopsis; species Amblyopsis rosae. Next base: position 2,874 of record JAODTR010024754.1, read on the forward strand.
ATGTCATTTAGTTTTATGTAGCCTATAGTGATGTAATATGTCTAATAAAATTATTATTTGGACCTAAAGTTACTGGATATTTATAAATTAACAATTTATTATTATGTCCTTGTATTATTTTTAATTCCTATAATAATAATTATTATTATTGGTATTATTAGTATTATCATTTTTATTAAGTTTGTTATATAAACATACATTATATTATATATAATTTAAATCCATATTGTTTTTGTTATTTATATATATATATATATATATATATATATATACGGGATTGGAAACAAAATAGTAGGCTACATATGTATCCTAAATAGGCCCCTAAAATAATACTAACAAAAATAACATTAGCTAACTCTAAGAAATTGCTACTTTGAACAGATACATTTTATGACCAAATAGGAATGTAAGTATATGCTAGGCTTAAAGAGATTCAATTTGGATTGAAGATAAGTGTGTTTGTAGGAATACCAGCATAAAGTCAAACTGCTTTACTAAATATAGATGATTGATAATAGCCTTTTTATAATAAGTCTGCAACATGACAGCCTATCTTTATATCTGTTGTCCGCAAACTCTGTTCCCTCCCTCCTTATCAAATCATCTTTTGGTTACCCATATTGCATTGCGGCATCATATCATTTGCGCATGTGCGTTGGACAGAAAATCCGTCCTTCCGCCGTCATCACATGTCCAACCAATCAGCTTCATTCTCTGGGTCATAAGCAGTGATTTAAGAGCTCCACCTCAATAAATCTGTCAGAACTTCACAAAGTTGATTTAAATGTGTTTCACATCGTTGTGAAAATACTTGTGGATTAATCAAGTGACTGCACGTTGGCTTCAGATCAATGGACGTAGATATTTACAGAATTTTAACGCGATACATGTCGTGCAGCTTTGCGCGCTGTACTCGTGCATGCATGGGCTACCACGTCTATCCCAGAGGACTCCAGGGGTCGACTCTGTCCTCCCCGGGGGGAGCTCACCTGGATTTTGTACACAGGATAACTATTTTAAATACTTTATCCGCTATTTCCACACGCATACTGCTCTGAAAATAGGTGGCAATCAATTAAAGTGTCTTTTCTTTGTCATTGTAACCATGTTTTATGGTTGGTTTTCACAGAAATAACACAGCTCGTCTTTCAGATGGTACTATTATTACAAAGCACATATTTTAACACTTTATCATTTTATTTATTTATTTTTTGACTGTAGACATTTTATATTTATAGTAGAACGTTATACTTTATGGGAATTCTTTAAAAAGTGCAAAGAGGAGGACATTAAATTGGTCTATAACAACAGATTTTTTTTTAACCAACCACAAACGCACAACGAGACGGCTACATTAGTTGCTTACGTTGTTAAGGTAAACATACTGCGCCAATAGCCTACAAGTAAAATACAACTTTACAAATCTATCGATGTTTAATTATTTGGAGCCTAGTCACGTTTAATACATAACGTCCATTAAACGATATACAATCCTTAATTTAAGACTACCCTTGCAATCACCGTTAATGCGGGCATTACAGTCCCTGTTTACAACTATTTATTTATCACAATATTGCTTCGACAGCCATTACGCAAACATAATATTCTTTCACCAGCAGGGGGCGCAAATATACAGCATACTGTGACCATAGTGACCAGCACACAGACATAATATTCATTCACCAGCAGGGGCCGCAAAGATACAGTCTACATTACCAGCCTGGACTGTATGTCAAATCGTGTTATGTAGCTGTCAGACGACTTAGATGTAGTGTTGTAAAGATGTAATGCAATTAAATGTTATAGGATAAAACATAATTCAATATAATAGAATATAAATTAATATAATTATAGGTCTGGAAGAAACACGTTTATGCCTGAATTAAACATTTAGAAAATAAACAACCAATGTAACTAAGGCTATGTGTGAAAATGACATAATGGATGCTTAAAGTAATAAAAGTAGTTTGTTTGAGTTCATCTTCTATCAAACATGTTGGCAGAAATAGGACTTTTAAGATCCACATATGGCCTAATCATTTTGCCAAGTAACATGTAATTGAACAGTCAATAATACTATACTATATGTTATTACAAATAAAACCGCAAGTGCGGTATCAACAGCAGGCTATAATGCCTACTGAAATCTGCGTTGTTCAAACCATAGGTTCAAACCAAAATTCAACCTGCAATTCCTTCTACTACCAGACGTACCAGTAGAGTATGCGATGTAGTCTACCCTGCGAAATGCGAACCAGGTCAGTGGGACAAATAACCTAACTTACTCGTCGACCCACAGTAGAGACTGCACTGTGAACATCAAAGTAAACGTTAAATGGAAACCAATAACCTGCATAACTCCAGCGAATGTTATTAAAGAATAAGAGCAATGTCAACCATTATGTATTGTGTGTTGGGCTTAATGGTGTGTTCTTATTAATAAGAGTCGCCCTCTAACATGGGTTTTCTTATTATTGAAGGGGTGGGGCTGAAAGGTGAACTGGGTTATGCTTTACTATCATTGGACCTGCATATAATAGCTGTTATATTAGCCAATCAGACTCCGTTGCGGCGAAAGCTTCCTGGCTTGGTCCACATGCATTATGGAAATCTAACCGAGGTCCCTCAGCGGCAGACACCACATTACGGTAGGATTATTTATTTACACTTTGTTAGATTAGTTGGATGAATATTGACCAATGTTGTATTTTTAGGGTATGTCTTTTCACAAACAACTGTCGAAATATCTCCTGTACTATTCCATTATAGAGCAGCGGTTTGCGACATGTTTCTGTCAGGAAGTTTAACAAACTGTTAGCGGGTGCTGTGCCGAAATAGTTCCCTTGCCAATAACAATTTGGAAATGTAAATAAATATTCATTTGTCAGCGTTGACACTGCTACAATAATACATTCGTACATTGCGAATATGTATGGGTATCTATCGTATGATTTACTGCCTCACATATTTAATTTTACAATGCACGTCTAACTCAAATGTATTATTTTGGGTCATATCACCTGCTCATTAGTCTGGTAGTTATGTTATGTAGCCTACTCAGATTTGACGAAACAGTCTTATAAACCGTTTAATCGAAAAATTAGCTAGCCTAATGTGATACAGGCATATAGTTATATGGATACAGGGCAAAATAATGCAGGGAACCTGAATCGGCAAGGGGAACACTTTCGGCAACCCACCAGCCCCGATGCTAACGTTAGCTACTCCCTTTGTCTGACAGGAGTAAGCGTGCTCTTTGTGAAGCTTTTCTTTGTTGGGCCGGATAAAGAGGGACCGGTCACACATTCATCGGTCTTCGCATCTCGCAAAGAATTTAGAAAATGCAAATCGCGAAGAAGTATTTCACAGAAGGCCTTATCCAGCTGACCATCTTGCTGAGTTTGATTGGAGTTCGCGTGGATGTGGACAGCTACTTGGGCGGCTATTTCTCGCCTCTCCTGGAGATCAGTCTGGGTCCGAGCTCGGCGTACACCCAGAGCCCCTACCACAGCCCGGGGGACACGCTACACGGCCACAGCGTGCACCCCAAATGTCCCGAGTTGGACTACTACTTCTCCAGCCGGCGGCTGCTGGACGAGGTGCGGAGCCTGGGCTCTCCGCGGTTCCTCCCCACGCAGCTAGATGCGTGGCTGGTGCACCAGGGCCCCGAGACGGCCGGGCCCGCAGACCTCACTGACGCTAACCCCGGACTGGATAGTACCGTGGAGGAGGATGATGAAGAGGGTGGCGTCAGGCACGAAGATGAACATGCACCGGGGCTATGCGGCTCTGCGGCCGGCCCGTCGATCAGACAGGCAAGTGAAGTTGAGTGGGGTAGACAGGTGCAGGAATACATTGAGAGGGACGTTAGCTTGCACATGAACTGAAGCCGACGCCGAGCTTTAGATAGGATGACAGGTTGACATTATGACATGACAAGTTAGCGAATGCCCACACCTCATCTAACATAACGTGCCATGCTATGACAGGTCTCCTGATCTTTGTTGTGTTTGTCGATACAAAGAGACGACATCACCCTCCCAGTTGTGCAATGTTTATTTCAAGGGAATACTCCCCAGTAATTGGTGTAACGCCTGGTTGGATTTGCGTTCCTTTTGTCAACATTGCAGAATAACGCTTGAACCACTAAACTTCTTGTTTAGTTTTAGGTAGGTAAATGTTATAGATGTGCCGCGTTCTTACCGGTAAGGTGCACCTGTTAAGTTGTGGAAGCAGCTATAGAAGCGGCTCTTCTAGAGAGGTGGTGTGAGGAGTCACATCTGCCTTTCCTCCCACCCCCCCACCCCAAACCATAACAGTAATCATGTTGAGCCATCTTTAATTATCTACCAATGTTTTTGTGTGTGACGGGATGGGCAGTTAAGCCGGTCACACAAATATGGGTTGTAGTCTCTACAGACTTGGTCAGGGTTGCCAAGCCCTCCAGCCCTGACAATATAGAACACACAAACACACACGCGCGTCTTAAGCTGTGGTGTGCGTCATGACTGGCCGTGACTGCAGATGATAACCCTTGTGGTTCATTCTAGATCAGGCAGGTTTGAGAGATGATTGCTCACGGTTTGCTGGACCAGACTCTTACTTAGTATGATAGTCAAGTCAACAACATGCAGACAATATGTACACACAGACAGACAGACACACACACAGGGTCAGAAATGTACTTTTATAGCCACTGGTCGAGGTGGCTAGTGGGTTGAATCTACCCGCCAAGCTACTTTTTTTTTTTTTTTTACACCGGTCAAAATAAGAAATTATTTTTTTCATTTTATACACACACACACTACGCTAGGACTGTTCCTCGCGACTCATTTAAACAAAACACTAGACAGCCATCCAAATTGATCACAATCGGGCGGTGTCAGCGTGCGTACAGGTTGCAGGTCTGTCCTTACCTGCACTCATCGATCGGCTGTTTTGTCTGTGGGTGGAAACTAAAGCTCTAATCAAGCCTGAGAAGCTGAACCAGACATGGGCCGAGCCCGAAACTGTTCTGTCCGAGCCCAAACCAAACTCGCACGTGTTTTCTGAAGCTCGAACCAGATTACAGCCCGATATTTATTTGAGAACTTTCCTAGTCTGTGTCCATACGCTGCGCATCGCTGTGTCAGATGGTGCAGCTACTTACTTATCTGGTATTGATTAATGATAGTGATTAAATTAAAAGAGAAACGTTGTTTTCTCTACAATGTTGAACCAACAACGTTTAACCGACTAATCATGCACATCCCTAATACACACACACACCCACCCAGACCACATCCCAGCTGGTTCACCATTCACTGTGCTCTGATAGGTGGATGCCCACAACCCTGCTGCAGATGGAGCGGTGTCTCTCAGCCAGCCAGCTCTGGAGCACACGGTATGTTGACTGCCTCCATACCCTGTGCGTGTGTGTGTGCGTGCGTGCGTGCGTGTGAATCCAGTGTCGTGATTAGTGCTGTACCAAACGATTATTTTTTGGTCGATTAATCTATCGATTATCCTTTCGATTAATCGGATAACTACATTATTGATACTATAGAAATCCAGTCGATGCCATAGGGTGCTCCCTCAGAATCTGTGTCACCCACATTGGTAACACAGTGTTGTGCGGCCTGCACCACTTTGTGTTCCTTATTACAAAGCCAGGCCAGTGTAGAAACACCAGATTATAGTTTTCATCATGTACAGAGAATGGGCAGCTAACAGACCATGAGCAGGTATTTGCTTATCTTCACTAAGTGTATTGTGTTGCAATCACTGACTACCTTTAACTGGTTTAAATATTTTAATGTAAAATATCTATCTATCTATATAACAATCTTTAATTGATATTAAATCTGCAAGAGCTTGTTAAAAAATAATTGAGTGCATTTTACATTCAGCACAAAATAAAGTGAAATTAAATCAATTTCAGGAATACCAAAACATTAGTGCAACCTCAAGCTTGGCAGTCCCAACCAAATCATTTTACAGTAAAATGTGTGCACTAATTCTAAAAGCCAGGAATAACTAAAACTAGTGCTTAATCAAATCTAACACACCCACCAAAGCAGATGCATGAACTCCTCCCCTTTCCTTCTCTCATGTTAGGCTGTTTTAGGACAGTTCAGTTATACCGGTACTGTAGAATCAGACCTCTATGACAGCACACGAGTAATATGGCCTACAAATTAACGTTTGACAACGCAAGGGGCAGCAAGGGTTAAACATTTTGGTCTATGCGCGAAAGGAAGCGTCCGCTAGAGTTCCTTTAAGAAGACATAGCATGACAGCGCTCAACAGCAGGTGCGTTGTGTTTGCACATGTTGTACAATTGGCACGAAACTAAAGCAGCTCCGCTGTTTTTCTAAGCTTCAATGGATCCGTGTTCGCGTGTAGCTCTTTAACTGTGTCCCGCAATGTTTTCGTTGACGCTTTAGTACAAATGCATGTCACACGCTGCATCTAGCAGAGTGCTAACGCTAACATTGTTAGCTGCTGCTCACCTGCCTGGTATTTACCGCTACAGGATATAAACCGGACCGAATTAATCTGCTACAGACATCAGTGGATGTATTAGGGTAGGTACATAAACACACACCATGCCACACATTTGTCTTCTTCTTTTGGTTTCAGGATTACTGGGCGCGTTCGCTGCTCATTGCTGCCTCTCATAGTCCATTGCCAGCACTAATTTTAAGATCGGAGCATAGTTATAGAGTCGACGGTACATTTAAATCGACGTATTTGCGTAACCGGTGACGTCGACTAATCGTCCCAGCACTAGTCGTGATGCAAGCCATCTGCTTCCAGGGCTTACGTGACGGCACCGACCCAGCAGCCGGCGACATCGACCGCCACTGGAGCCACTTCCTGTCCCTGCCCGTGTCAGACCTGGACGTAAGTCTACAGTCACTCACCTGGCCTGGCTGTGTGTGTGTGTGTGTGGAGACCCATCATGCGTGTGTGTCTCCATCAGGACTTGGACCCTCTGTTGACGGAGCGGTTTGCCTGTCTCAGTCCCGACATCACGGGCGCCATCAGCCAGAACGTTAGCCTGCGTGACGCCATGGTGACCGCATCCGCCACTGCCCCGGTTTCCCGGCGACGAGCGCCACCGCCGCCTCTCTTCCGCCTGGGGTCCGCCGACTCTGACCCGGGCCTGGGGGCCGGGGGAGGCTGCCTGGACGAGGCCGTCTTCGACCAGATCAACCTGCTGGGCCTGGAGGGGCTGGAGGGGCTGGAGGGCCTAGGCACCCGGCTGCTGGAGGACATGGACTCTGACTCGGGCCTGTCGCTGGAGAGCAGCTGCCGTGGCCCGGCCTCCCCAGGTCGGTGGCACACACACACACACGCACACTAGCTACATTAGTCTAATATTGTGATTGGAATCTGTTTAAAATCCCAAACCAAATGAAAGTGCAACTATTGGTTTTTATGTTTTATGGATATGATATCTATTGTTGTTGTTGTTATTATTATCTTACATATGCATGTATGAATATGTATGGTTCTAGGGACTTTCAGAGTCCTTGTCTGTGTCATGATGAACTGCGCTTATGATTCTTTCACTACAAAATGAATTTATCTTTGGGTATTTAATAAAGTAACCTAACCTAATATAAACACCTCAGTCGGAAGAGAGAGGGCCCAACCCGGTGTGTGTGTGCGTGCGTGCGTGCGTGCGTGCGTGCGTGTGTGTTAAATGTAAATTTTGGGTGGCTTTCCGGTGAAAATAATATACCAAGTACTAATATGAGGGGTTTTAAAAATTAAAACTAAATTAGAAAATGTTTATTTGAAAATAAAAACATAGACAATGAATGTAATTTAAAGGTATGTTTTAATTTACAATTATATTACATTTACTTATTATTTCTATTCTAGAGTGATTACTACAACTGACAGTACATTTAGATTCCTTTTGTCATTTTTATTTTGTACAGTACTTTTTATTTCAGCTCTTTTAGAGTTTAGGCTGTTGCAGAGCTGCTGTCACTCATAAGCCCTGCCTATCCACCGTAATACGGCTTGATTACGCTGCGCTCAGGATGGTGGAACGTTTACTACACTTCTAATGAACACGAATGGCGGTGGACTGAATGCCAGGCTACACAACTGGGAGGAGTTGGGCTGTGGATTGACCAGTAGTTATACACTAGGTATAGTGTCACTGTGACACTCGCCACGCCCCGCCCATTACACGCAGCAAAAGTCTTTGAAAGTAGTTTGAGAACATTTTGAAAGTTTGAGGAAACGGGTCGTTCAGTGATAAAGTTCCTTGAACGTTCAGTCCACTGAACGCACCCCTAGTAACCAATTGCTCCTCCCCCCTCCTTCTCCAGCCCTAGTAACCAAGTGCTCTTCCCCATGCAGGTACATCTGAGGTCTCCTCCTCCTGTTCCTCCTCTTCGTCGTCCTCCTGCTGTGAGGAGCAGGGGGGGGCGGCCGGCTACAGCAGTGATGGAGGCCACTCCCCCTCATTCCTGCTCCCCCCTCCTCGGGCCCCCCAGGTGTGGCACAACCACAGCTACTGCTCCCCCCCGGCCCCCCGGAGCATCAAGGAGGAGGAGGAGGAGGAGGAGGAGGAGGAGGCCCGGGCGCTGAGCCGTGACGAGTTGCGTGCGCGCGCCATGGGCCTGCCCTTCTCGGCGCTGCAGATCGCGGGCATGCCCGTGGAGCACTTCCTGTCGGCGCTGGAGGGGCGTGGCCTGTCGGCCCAGCAGGTGGCCCTCCTGCGGGACATCCGACGGCGCGGCAAGAACAAGCTGGCGGCGCGCAACTGCCGTCGCCGCAAGATGGCCGCCATCAGCGGCCTGCAGGGGGCAGTGGCGCGGCTGCGGGCGCGGCGCGACAGCCTGCTAGCGGAGCGCTCCGCCGCCGCCAAGGAGCTGGGAGCCGTCGGCCGCCGGGTACGCCGGCTCACGCGCGACGTGCTGGCGCGGCTCCGGGACGCGGCCGGGCGGCCGCTGACGCCCGGCGGGTACGCGCTGCGCTGCGGGGCGGACGGGCGCCTGCGTGTGCAGCGGCTGGAGAGGACCGGCGTTGCCGCGGCGACGGGGAGCAAAGCAGACAAGAGGAAGAAGGACAAGAAGCCGTGATGGAGCCGCTAACACAAACACAATAATAAACTATGAATGGGCTTGATGCAGGTCACACACTGGACAATGTGCTGTTGTCTCTTAACACTTTATAGACCTGTGACTCATGAAGTGACGCTGCACATAGAAGCGGAGTGTTCTAATTGGTCGGGAGTTGATGGGGGCGGGGCCTATTTAAAAAAAAAATATATATTTTTTTTTTTTTAAACCCCCTTCTGCTGTTGCCTGTGTTTGATCCAAGGAAGAGAATGTGACCTGTTAAAAGGTTGGTGATATTACAGTTTGGTCATTTACTGTTAGAATGATTGCCAGAACATGGAGGTTGTCATAACAGTGACTTTAGGTTATGTGTTTACATTAGCACACCCCAACAACCCTAAAACCCCAGAATATTCTATTTGGAAGGGGTTAGCTAGAGAACCGTGTGAAGTAATGTATTTTTTGTTGGGGGCGTGGGGGCACGCTTCACACTAAAACAACGAAACACCTGGACTACTTTGGAGACATTGAGTGTGGTTTTAATTTTATATATTGCAAGGTTGGTTCCTAACAACACTGGGTGTTCCAGATCTCCAGTTATGTTAAACACGCCACAATATAGCAAGTACTCTACTATAAAGGCCTTTAACTTCAATAAGCAGTCCAGTTAACTTCTGAGAGCAAATTTGAGGTTATAACTGAAAAACATACCGATTTAATATTAAACCTTTTAACGAATGTGTCAGATGCATTTGTCCAGTATGACTTACATTGTTTGAGTACTATTGCAAGTTTTCAGGAGCAGTTAATTTCATGAATGCTAGCTTGCGTACTACTTAATATTTCCAATATTAAATATGAGGATTAACTTTAATGCATGCAGATAGTGTACTAACATTATTGCCACTGTTGATATGGCTAAATCCCACGGGATTGCAGAAACAATACAATCAACCACGTTGTTCAGAGGTTGGAATGCTTTATTAATGAACAAAATGAAACTATACCTGTCTTTATTCATTGGAACAACAATATGCAGTGGTGTGTGTGTGTTTGCGTGTGTGATAGAAAAGTGCACTGAAATTAAAGGCTTTAGTGTGATTCAAGTTGATGAGCCTTTGTTCCTTAAAATCCCTATTTATGTTTTTAAAGTTTATTTTTTATTTTTCTGTTAGTGATTTTTAGTTTGCAACGAGTGTTATGTGCACGGTGATTTCTGAACGTGGGTTGCAGTCCCTAGACGGGACTTAAAAAATACAATAGTTCTTTCTGATTTAATAAAACTTAAGAAAACGTTTTGTGTTGTGTGTGGTGATAAAACAGCGAACATCAGTCCTGCCTTCAAAAGTGAAGGAAACTATTAACACGCTTCGCGATTTGCGGAGGTTGGTCCTTTCTGGCCTCCGTAGGACAAAAGAAACGCACAATTGTTTTTAGGCGCGTTGAGTTCGTGGATGCAGACCGAGCTGAAGATCCAGTGATCAAGACCCTGCGAGTTTGTCCAGAGAGATCCGTGTGCAGCAACACATTCACAACCCGAACGGTAAGCGCATTACATTGATGTTAGTAATATGTGGCATTATTCTGCTGTGGTACCCGGGCAAGCTAACTGCAGCCAGCTACGGTGACCTAGCCTGCGACGACGAAGGTACGTGATGCGGCGTGCGTACGGCTAGCCCGCTCCTTGTGGAAGTCTGCGAAGTACTATAAATCGGCCATTACCCCTTTCTTGTCATAACCCGCCGAAAATGCGTAATAAAAAAAAATCTGATCAATTTAAGTGGCTGTTGAAGTTATCTACGATAACTGCAGATGTTTTCCACACGCTACCGTCCTGGTAGCTAGCGTGCAAACATCATGTTGGATTACTGTAGCCTTTCTCTGCCCGTGGCCTTACCCTTCTATTGACCACACGAGAACATCTCTTGCACGACCTGCATCTCAACACACCAAGCCCCGTTGTTTCATGCAGCATGCAGGCCCAGACTGACTAGCTAGATGGCTAACCCAACACGATCGGCTAGCCAAAGTTTATATGATTTATTTGCTTTTATTACTACCGTCATTCTACGCCGAAACAGAGTGTAGTAAGGTAGACTGGAAAACTCGTATTTAACTCCCAGTGCGGTGCTACGTCGAGTTAAATCTGTACTGCGTATTGTGCGTGCATCATTGTTGTTCGTGGTCGTTACACTAGTCGCCATGGACGCGTGGCTTGATCGGATGATCTACAACGCGGTCAAACGCGCACACACACACTCATGACTTTACAAAACCCAGTTCACTGCCTGAACACCCCATGACGACGTTTTAGAGTAACTCCCTCTTAAATCACTTGTATTTAATGTGCCTTTCCATGTCTCCTGCTATCTTCTCTCCTGAACTTTCCCCCCTAGAACCCCTTTACACTGCAGGTGAGGAGACAGACAGACAGGCATGATGCAAGGAGACAAGGAAATGCAGACCAGTGTTAGATCCAGGAAGGCAAGACTAACAGAGAACTTTTCCTCACTCAGAATCCTGTTAGATAACACTCTCCCCCTTTCCTGTACATTTAGGAGGGAAATCCCCTTGTTTGCTGACCGTCATTGTGCACACTGACTGCCTGACCGACTGACCTGCTTGCCTTGTCTCACCAGCACAACATGGGCAAGAAGCAACACACCAAGCCGAAGACCAAGGAACCTCAGGAGGAGCCTGAGGAGTATGTCGTGGAGAAGGTTATGGACCAACGCATCGTGAATGGCAAGGTGGAGTTCTTCCTCAAGTGGAAAGGTTTCACAGAGTAAGTGTATGTGTGTACTGCTTCCACCGGCGCTCTAATTACTTTGAGCTAGGGCTGTCCCGAATACCATTTTACAGGTTTCCAATACTTGATGGTATTTCCGAACGAGTATTCGAATACTTTCTCAAAAACTCAACTATAATAAGTATAACAAAAGTAATCTTCTTTAAAAAATAATATATGGTACTTGTACACGGCTGTAACCTCCTTAAACAGAAATTCAAACCAAATGTTGCTATCTCAGCCTTGGCATTTTGTCCAGGGTGGGGGGGTGGGGCTCTTGTGGAGCATGCCGTGGCACTAAAGGCTATTTCAGCTCTGAACCAGTTAAAATCTCACCAGTCCGCCTTTAGCATGGCTGACTGTTCCTTCTCACCGCGCTGCAGTGCAGACAACACCTGGGAGCCCGAGGACAACCTGGACTGCCCTGAGCTGATCTCCGCCTTCCTGGAGGCCCAGAAGAGCGTGAAGGAGAAGCCCGGCCCGCTGAAGAGGAAGGCGTCTGCGTCTGCGGAGGAGGCCTCCGAGCCCGAGGCCAAGAAAGTGGTGGGTTTGGTTCATCAGTCTGGCTTTACACCCTAGCAGTGACTGGCTGCTTGGCAGCCATCTTGATAAGGTTAAAGTCTCTTGTAGGTGGCCTCTCGGCAGCCATCTTGCTAACGCCTCTCGGCCGATGTTACAGTATTCCTCCTGGTCATGGAATTCTTGTATTCTTCTTGTTTATTCCAGACATGGAAAGTAAAGGAATGTTTAGTTTAATTTTAGGTAAGGTTGTTTGCCATTCATCAAAATTTAAACTTCAACAAATCAAATGTGAATAAGTGACTCTTTTTCAGTGAACCGCCGGAGTAACATTTAAAGAATTTTCTCCCTAAATGGGTGAGAAAAATTGATCAAGAAAATTTGAAAAATGGCATTTCCACTAAATTGATGGTGGATAAGGCACAAACAAATAATGACTCCCTAACAAAGCTAATCTAACTACTATTCTGAATGTTTATGGGTATAGTATTTCTGCGAAATATTAAAAAAAATTCTATTTATACATATGATTGGCTATTTTCCTCCAGCCACCATGATTCTTTTTCATATAGTTCAATTCAGAATTCTTTAAAGTCTTTCTCTTTTATAGTGTCTTTATTAAAAGACCAGCAAGCTACTGTAATTATGAAAAACGGAAGCTTTGTTGGTTAAATGGTTCCAGATGTGTACTATTGTTCAGTCGTGCAATAAAGTAGCACCAGCAACCATTTATAGATTTTAGTTGTTTGTCTAATGACCAGTGCTGCCAGGGGGTCCTGATAGCGGTAAATAAACGTTGGCAAACAACTTGCCCTCCCTGGAGGTGAATTATCTTTATTGCGTGATATGTTGTTTTTAGCCAGAGAAGCCCCGCGGCTTCGCCAGGAACCTGGAGCCAGAGAGGATCATTGGAGCGACTGACAGCAGTGGGGAGCTGATGTTCCTCATGAAATGGTGAGTTCCTAGATGAGCAGGCGAATGCAGCACCCATATGGTTCTCGTAGTGGTGGCCCATGTTTATGTGGAAGGTCAGAGCTCGAGGTCAATTTGGTGTTGGCGGCCAGGCTAATGAATTGTCTGGCCTTAAAATCTCTGGCTTTAGCTGCTAGGCTGGTAAGCTGCTCTCTGGCGTTACCGCCTATGCTAACGTAGCACGCTCGCCTGTGTGCTCCACTGCAGGAAGGACTCCGACGAGGCGGACCTGGTCCCAGCCCGCGAGGCCAACACCCGCTGCCCCCAGGTGGTCATCTCCTTCTATGAGGAGAGGCTGACATGGCACTCCTGTCCCGAGGACGAGGCTCAGTAGTTTCTCCCTGCGCTCGCGGGTAGAGACTCCCCTTAAGGGGAGGGGTAGTATGTTGTGCGGCTGTCGCACAGATGACAGCTCTTCTCTGACGAGGCCGGGGTTCACACAGCAGTTGTGCTTTCTGTGCGTCCAAGCCGCTTTCGTTTTGAAAGCCCTAACTGACTAATTCTGCTCTTTATAACTGTTCACGTCTTTATTTCCTTTGTACACATGTAGTTTTTTAAGTCTGAGCTACCTGTTAAAGCTGAAACCAGCTGGTCTGTCTTTTTAAACAGACGTTGACGCTGCAAGTGTAAACTTGAAAGAATGCGCCTTTTTATTTTATTCTTGTATGTAAATAATTCCTTGTTTGTTGAATAAAGGTTTTATGATACCCATTTTAATAGCGCAATACGTTGTTTTTCCTATATTGTATGCATGGTGTTTTTAGCCACGTTTATGCATGGGAAGGTTTAGTTATTTGCACGTATTGGTGATCCTAGGAGCTCTCTGATTAGTGCAAATGGCGAGTTCCAGCTGCCCAATCAGGTTGGGACATGCTTGCTTGGGAGTTAAAAACCAAAAGTCCACATTTTCCGTGAGATTTACCCATTCAATCTCTTGTTCATATGTGCACGAATGGTAACTTTAGTATGCCAAATTAAAGTTTGCTCCAAGGCTTACAATACATGACACTTTGGATCAACAGAGTATGCAATAACAGATGGGAGATGGACGTCAGTGGTGGACATTTCCATGTTTCTTAAAATCAGCGTGTGGCAGGACCATTTGCAGGTTTTCAATAGCGCATAACTACAACAGCAAGTACAATCAACTTTGAGTCAACTACTCCCTATGAAGTGAGTAGTTGACCACCAGACCACCAATAACAGTATGCATAGTCCAGATCAAAAACTTGTTACATTCGCACGGGTCCAGAGAATCCAGTACAATTTGTCCAAAACCCATTGCATTAATAAATACTACACAGCCTGCTATTGCATTAATTTTATATGAGCCAGCAGATTAAATAATCCATAGATTCAGCGAACACACAAACAGCCATGCTTCAAAGTTTGCCTTTACTGACACATCAATTAACCCAATTAGAGCTGTCCAAAAACATATTAGCCAATAAGAGTGTTGAAAGAATAGCCCCGCTCTCTTCTTACAGACAACCAACTGCAATCGATTGTGTTGACAAGGTAGGCCAGGCAATTACATTGACTTGGATTTATACAGAGACAGTATAGGGATTAATGGGGAAACAATGCATGCATGCATAATGTGAGAAAAACACAAATACTCTAATCACAATATTTAAAATCAAATACATACCCAATGAACGTATATCCAAATTATCAAGTATTTGGTGGCAACCCTAGAATATACAGTATTTAATGGCTGTATATAATGCATGACTTATACTGTAAGCCTAAAGGAGAAGATTCCTACAAAAGCTGTTACATGTCTGCTTAAAATTAATATTACACTAATGTTAGTTTATATGGAGCTCAGTTATGTCCTATAGATATGCCCTATGCTTACCTGCCTTACAGAGGAATGTCCCTACTTTTAAAACTGCATTAATGGTCTAATATTTGGTAAAATGGAACGGCTAAAGCCGCTTGTGCAACATATGAAGGTCTTTTTCAAATGTTTCTGCACATATCTTACAGTAAACAGGCAGGTGACCAAATGCAGTAAAACCCCACTTAAAACTCATGTTCATAATCTGCTGTATACATGCTCTTAAAACCTGAATAATATCGGCAGGTCCCATGTGTCTTAATGGGAAAATGCTAAATTCAGAAAAAGGCCTAATTCGGAACATCCAAACTGAATATGACACCTATCGAATTCAGAATATTACCATAGTTGGAATAATAGTTTAATAGTATGCATGTAAATGTAAAGACCAATTCTACCTGAGCATTAAGGACCGGGGTCTACAGGTCAATGTTCTACAGGTTCATGTTCTACAGGTCCATGTGTGACGGAGATCATCCGTCCCCCTCAGGGAATCGAACCCCGATCACCTCCGCAGAGAGTGGACGCTCCTACAAGGCAGGCCAAAAACTAATGGGTCACCAGAGCGTCCTATGAGGTGTCGGAGAGTGAGGATTAACGCCGCACAGCTACCTGCTGGCCACCGTTACACATGGTCTAAAGGTTCATGGTCTACAGGTCCATGGTCTACAGGTTCAAGATCTTCCGGCTCTAACCTCAGTGAAGTATTTTATTTATTTATTTTTACTGAATCTGTGAGGGTTAGCCCATTCAACTTGTCCTCTAATTCCTCATCGGTAATGTTGAAGCTCCTGAATTTGACCCACAAGGTTTTGAGCAGGTTCTGTTGCATCTTCATGGTGTGCCAGAGCCAGCCTTGACAACACTACCTACCACAGGCCAGTTCCATTGCCTGAACGACATCTGACTTGCACTATGGGTTTTGTTAATATACCTTCCACCCTACAAGGGGGAAAATTGCCTCTGAGATTGTTTCCATCCATTGTTGCTTATCAACATGAAATTAGCGCACCTGATCTGAACTGGCTGATTTGATCACATCATTGATTTGTTAGATGATGACAATTGTTTTGTAGGCCTTGTTGTGTTTAATGTATGAGATTTTAAGAAAAAGAGTGGAGGATATATGCAAATGGTGTCTAAATCTCTTGGCAAAGTTTAGCCAAATCTTCATAACACAGAAGATTTCTAGTAAGACTAACTCAAGTTCACTATTTGTTCCCCAGATTAATTGATCACCTGAGACATTTCATCTGATATTACTGTATTCTCATCCCCCAGAAGAAGGCGGGCAGCTAATTCATTCAGACCAGACAAGCCTTTAGACCTTACACAAGCCCTTCCTGCCCTCCAATATACATTCAAGGTGTTTCCCTCCATTTGCATCCAGCCAAGCATTTGTTGTAACTTCCTTGAAACACAAATCCCCAACACAATATTACCTCTCAGGTCTGTTAGTCTGACAGATGGCCAACATACAGTGTGGAGCACACTGCAGGGGGCCGATGCCGGGACGTCTGTAGCTCACTTGTATGAGTGAGACTTTCCCTTATCAACATAAGTTAGACAATGGAACTTAACAGTGCCAGCCCCCAGTTCTCTCTTGTATAAAACAGGCCCATTTCTGATATGGAGGCTTCTGCTTCTGCTTGGTGGTGTTTCCCTGGACCAACCGACTGTGTATTCTGTCTCTTTTCCTATGCTTCTCTTTTGGTCAATACCATGGTATGCTGTATCTTGGGTAAAAAATCCTCTATGTATCTATGCTACTTGCTTTATAGTCACTTTTGTTAACTTTAAACTACAATTAAAACTGTTTTATACCTACTAAGTAAGTAAGTAAATTTTATATAGCACATTTTCACAGACAAAAAGTCACAAAGTGCTTTACAGTCAAACAAATGAAATTACCAACAAAAATACACCATATATATAAACACAAAATACATTAAAAAGCAAAGCAGAATTAAAAGATGCATACGCCATAAAATCAAATGCTGATGATAATATATATGATAATATGCACCACCTATTTTGACTAATTAAATACACAATTGTTTGACAAACTACCTGGGACACTTCACTTGGAGCTTTGAAATCCGTCCCCACCAACAGTTATTTGAGTCGACAAATGGGTTTAGGCCACTGAGCATTTGATTCAGAGCATGGAGGGTGGTCATGTATGTTTCACGATCAGATTTCATTTGAAAATTGAGTTACATATGCCAGGCTAAATTATTTGGATCCTCGGGAGATTACTTTGGGGGAGAATACAAATTCCTTATTTGTGATGACGCTAAACCAAGGCCATGTAGCATTTAGTTTATCTAATGCAATTAAAAATAAATTGGAGGCTATTGTGTTTTTTTATAGGGCTACAGTCGTATTTATTGTAGCCTATCCAATCACCGTCCATAGAGGTGATTTATTAGCCTCGCGAGACCATCATGATATCCAAGCTTCAGTTAAGTTTCGCTGTGAGAATCAGTCTGGAAAGCCTCGGAATCATTTTGAATGTGTCCGAGTAGCAACTGAACTTTCCAATCAGCGTCGTGCTTATAGCTATATGGGCGTGGTTTAGGTGTGCAGACCATGGTGCCGACAGTGAAAACGACCAGATGGTTCATCCAATCAACGGCCAAGTATTTTTTTGAAAGTACAGCCATTCACAAACAGTTTCAATGTACGGCTCCGCAGATGGACGTGTGACAACAATTCCTCTGGCATGTCAGTTTAGTGATTTATACTCCTGCGACTGAATTAGGCTCAGGTGTGTTTCACCCTGGAACCCAAGTATGCCGTCTTGCCTCTTGGGCCCGTTTTCACACAGGGGGCCTATAGTTCATGACTGGCTTGTGGGCAGCATCAAGCGCGTGGCCGCGTGTGCGGCCTCCGTGTCGGGGACGCGCCCCTTTAATTCAGCAGTATACTATAAACCGTCTGCGCGTCTACACATACGTGCACACGAAGGAGCTTCTGCGGCGGGGTCGCGTAGGCTAGTTGATGAAGCCGAGGGAATTCTTTTGCGGAAGGGAAAGGAAAGGTAAGCGGAAAGATGCTTTAAAAGTCTTCGTGAAAGAAACATCGCTAAGCTTTTGTGTTGGTCAAGTTTCAACACTTTACAGTAGTGCCTCTAACACGTGTATATCCTGCGTGCCATGTCGTTGAACTTAAAATGTTGCTTTTCAGGTGCATTCATCGTCTCCATTATTAGTATCAGCTCTTGCTTGGGAAATCATTTGCTCATAGGCCTATTTCACCGTGCAACACATTTTAAATTCTAATTTTATATATTACATTTCACTTGTATAGCCTAGATTCTGGACTAGTGTTTGGGACTTTAGTTTAGCCCATCATAGCATGTGGGGAAACTGCACCACTTCAATGATGTGGAGAAGATGAGCCTAATCGTACCTCCGCGAAATTTCTCCTGCAGTTCTCAACACATAGGCCTTCTATGGGCTGCCTGCTGGATCACCTGCTGCTCTGATGACAAGTTGATGTTGTGATCTCATGTGACGTTATGAGGAGGGGGTGTTGATCATGTTTTGATCTGTGCTGTGTGCGGCACCGTCCGGCCACACACACAAGCTATATCTCTGTGTGCGGTGGTGGAGGCCTCAAGTCTTAAACCCCTCTGTGGTGCTCATGCTCGGAGATGGGAGAGACCGGTCTGGGTGAAATCGAGCACAGCGCGACAGACAGGCGTTGTGCGGTGGAATTATTGATATCAGAACTCTCCTTCTAGGAAGGGAGCCCTAGCTGGAACAGATAAGGCTGTCCTATTCCATCATGGGGGTGCTGTGTGCTTCTTGCTCAGATAAGAGACCCATGACTTGGCCTGAGCTGTTGTGTAGAAGTTACGTTGCCCTTTGTACCCCCATGTGTAGTCTCTTATGACCACGCCTGACATCACCCTACCCCCCTCCCTTACTCGTAGATGGTGGGCTTTGGTCTCTGCTGAGACGGCTCATTCCACCGGGGGCTCTCGTACAACCCACCGTGCTCACACAGTATGTGAGTGGCACCGCTTGTTGTATTAACAGTAACATAACTACAGTAACATACCTCTGTAACATAACTGCCTCTGTGTCTACAGTAACATAACTGCTTCTCCTCTCTGTGTCTACAGTAACACAACTGCCTCTGTGTTTACAGTAACATAACTGCCTCTGTGTTTACAGTAACATAACTGTCTGTGTTTACAGTAACATAACTGTCTGTGTCTACAGTAACATAACTGCTTCTCCTCTCTGTTACAGTAACTTAACAGTCTTTTCTCCCCATAGTAAAAATACTGCAGAGCCTCTGAGCCTGATAGCGACTGAATGCATTACTGAAGTGTCCTCAAGCTGATCTCCCGGGCCTCTGTAGCCAGTATGGACGATCTGCTGGACGGCATCGTGAAGACGGTGAGAGTTGGGGTCCACTGAGCATGCTCATGCAGTGTCTGTGCGGTTCGAACGGTTGCCATGTTTACATTGCGTTTTAAAGGTACACTTCTCTGTGTGTGTGTGTGTGTGGACAGACCCTCTGTGACGTCACCATAGACTGTGTATATGTATGTGTGACGTCACTAATAGCTTTTTTACGATATGTCACCCTGAGAGTAACCAGCCGTCTCATGGCTCTAGATGCACAGCATGTCACCCTGAGAGTAACCAGCCCGTCCTGTACTTGCTGTTGTAGGAGTTTGTTAGCATATGTGTTTGCAACCCACGGCTCCACAGAGACGGCTTCTGGCACACGCACGTCGACTATGAGGTGTGTTTACATGTGAGTAGAGCTTCTTCTGTTTACATGTGAGTAGAGCTGCTGGTGGTGTTTAGATGGAAGCTAATTCTTATGTTTTCCTGGTGGTATTCATCCATCCATCTTCTCCCGCTTATCTCAGAGTCGGGTCGCGGGGGCAGCAGCTCCAGCAGGGGACCCCAAACCTCCCTTTCCCAAGCCACATTAGCAAGCTCTGATCCGGGGATCCCAAGATGTTCCCAGGCCAGTATGGAGATATAATCTCTCCACCTAGTCCTGGGTCTTTCCCGAGGCCTCCTGCCAGCCCAATGTAGGAATGAAATTTGCCCGGTAGACCGAGAGCTTTGCCTTCCTCAGCTCTCTTTTCGTCACAATGGTGCGGTAAAGTGATTGCAATACCGCTCCCGCTGCTCCGATTCTCTGGCCAGTCTCCCACTCCAATGTCCCCTCACTCGCGAACAAGACCCCAAGGTACTTGAACTCCTTCACTTGGGGTAAGGACTCATTCCCCACCTGGAGTAGGCACTCCATCTGTTTCCTGCTGAGAACCATGGCCTCAGATTTAGCGGTGCTAATCCTCATCCCAGCCGCTTCAC
>JAODTR010024783.1:0-23402 GCA_025399935.1 Amblyopsis rosae
TCTCGCTCCATAGTCCCCTCACTCGCGAACAAGACCCCGAGGTACTTAAACTCCTTCACTTGGGGTAAGGACTCACTTCCCACCTGGAGTAGGCACTCCATCGGTTTCTGGCTGAGAACCATGGCCTCAGATTTTCTAGTAATAATTCTAACTAAATCAAATTGTTTTAGCTGTTTGTTTTAACTTGAAATGTGAAATAGAATTTGAGCAAAATAGCTTCTTGTAAATGCTTGTGACCCACCATAGCGGGGATGTTCACTGTCCTCACAAGGTCATTCTCTGAGCCACAAGACATGTTGGGCTGAAATATATATGTCTTTGTGTTGACAGCTGCTACTTTGGTGCCATTTTCCACAAAGGTTATGTCCTCCATAGGCCGGTATTCCCTGTGTAAGAACGAATAACAAAAAATGGTTGTGGTTAAGAAAATGTTATCAGTGTTAAATGGCATAAATGCTGTGGAATCTTGTTAATCTGTCTCTACCAAGCATTCAGCTGATTTGGTAAAAGCTCATCCTACACTTATAATATTCATCTATATTGGCATCTTAAAAAGGGAAATTGGATGTGTAATACATGTTACAAGTCACTGTGACTATTATAAGGAAGGTTCAGAGGGCATTTCTCTGGAGTTTGCCATTATAGTCGCTGACTCAACATCACAGGACAGTCATGGCCAGATCATTAGGGTTCTTATGCAATGCTCACATGATCATAACCCGGTTCAGAGAGTGCTGACTCTTAACCCTCACTGAAATAAACATCTGCGTCCCTTGTTGGACAAAATGGCAAGTTATTTGGTAGCATTGGTATGTTAGCATTGATTATCTGACTATTGGTATTTGGTACAAAACCAAATCAAAGAACTGAAAAGGGTCTGGGCCGCTGGGTGTAAAACTTCTCCCGCTAATTGTGTGTAATTATGACTAAGCAAACATCTGCATCTAGTAAGCTTGAAAATAGCTTACATTTCTATTTAGTGACTATGGAAACAAGGTCCTCTTCAGAATAGGGACATATACAGCATGTTTTCTAACCTGTATGTGTAGGGACCAATCTCATTCACAGCTGGCCTCTCTCCATCCAACACTTCCAATGGATTTGTCAAATTAAAGAAATAAAATTGCATGTAGATATGCGGGGGTGGGTTTTTCCAAGCTTCAAATGTAGCTGTGCCATTCTTCAGCACTGACTCCTATAAGGAACAGACACATCATTAAACTACCAACGTAATCTTACTGACATTATAGAGAACCTACATATGGTATAACATACAAAAACAACTACTCTGTTTATTCTACACATTTACCATTTTTAATTAATTCTGTGATATTATGATGAATAGTATGCAACTTTATGCGATATAGATCCCTTACTTTGCGAGCATTGATAATGTCATGAGTGTCCAGAATCTACAAAATATTTACAAAACTTTCTATCCCATCACATTAGGAAACGCAAGTACTGTTAAAATGCCAGCTTCACGCACATCTTACGCAATCATTTTCATAATTGAGTATTGGGCTACGGTACTGTGTACCGTACATCTCTTATGTTCCATCAACGGAAAAGTAAACTGCAGCCTACCTTTTTCACCATCGAGTCTAGTAAAACCGTGAAGACATTGGACAATAACAATGAAATTCCCGCAATTAAAAAAAGGACAGAGCAGCCTGCGATACTGTAAATACAACAATGCTTAAACATAATGGAAAAGCAGCAGCCTTGCTATGATTAGCTATGAAACATATGTCGGAGGAATTAGCTCCTTCCCTAATGTTTATGTTTTGGGAGCGCACCTCCTCAAGAGCAACACGTGCTAGTGCTTCCTGTTTCACCGGAAGTCAACTCCTACAAGGAATAAAGTGGATGGTTTCATTGTTTTAAACCAATTTGCAACATACATACACTATACAAATACAGCATAATATATATATATACAAATATATAAGAGTTAGGTTTCACTGCCAAAGACTAGAAGAATAGGTATTAGTTATCAGCACTTTGTGATCACGTGAATCTACCTTAAAAAACGAAACACGTGACTTACATAGAGGAAAGGGAAACAACCTGGTTAGAATTAAAGTGAGGTGTTATACATGTTTTTTGTCATTTTAAATTTGTATTTCAAACGTCTCTCTCAGACACACAAACACACGCACACGCACGCACGCACACACACACACGCACACAGACACTACATCGGTCATCAACGCTCTGATTGTGTCTATTATCATTCCCATAGATTCTCTCTCTCTCTCTCTCTCTCTCTCTCGCTCTCTCTCTCACGCACGCGCGCGCACACACACACACATTTAATTTATTTAAAAGTAGTTACTTAAGAACAGCGACTCCTTGTTTAGAAATAGGGTCGCATACATACCGAGTATAGAATCAAACTATTTATGTAGCGCCTTTCTTGCAGATTTGCAGTAACCTACAAAATGCTTAACAGTGCAATAAAACAATGCAATCATAAAAATATAACAAATAGGTTCTATGATATATTGGTGGTGATGTTATATATATAGGCTAATCAAATACATAAATACACATAGGCTAGATAATAAAAACGAATAATATTATAAAGCAATGCCAAATAATAAAATAACATAAAATAAATTTAGAGTATGCAAAAATAGTCTCGTGGATTAAATGCATGTCTTAACACAAGATATTATCTAATCTCATTTTTTTTGTTATTTTTTTTCATAATAATACAATAATAAAGAAATGTTATAGACACACATTCCTGAAAAAACCTTAATTAAAATTGGCATACATGTATAGTATAGCTGCCTGTGATAGTAAATCTGCAAAAAAATTTAAAAAATTTCAAACAATGAGACGCTGCAGTTCATCGTCTGGTGTAAAATCAGCGTTTGACGAGATCAAGATGCAATGAATTTGTGGTTCAGCAGATGTCACTGTCTGAACGCAGTCAGCACATAATAGCCTACCCCATAGCGCTCTGCGTAAAGTGGCCCTGCATATAATAGGCTAGAATAGGCCTACTACTGTACATAAATTACATACACAGTTTTAATGAACAGTGTATTTTTCTCTGCTGAACATGCTAAATGACTAAATACCTCCATAACATATATTGCGCCTAGCTAGTAGCCTATATATTAGTCATATTAAACAAAATTGAGACGGAACCTTGACATTCAAGTTTTGTTTGACTGCAAATAATCACACATTGTGCCTTCACGCATCATTGATGCTTCGGTAATGCAGTGTTATATTGTTTAGCTGCTAACAGGAATAGCGAGTTTTTTATTTTTTATTTATAGCTCTCAGCGTAGGCCCATGTTAATATTGACTTGAGTAATTAGTTCTGTATAACCTAATTCTGAATAAGAACATGAATGGGCAGCTCGTCACGGGAGCATTTGAAATGTGACGTCACCTTCCTAAACCGGGCAACAATCGCTGAGAGAGCAAGAGCTCCCGAGCACCGAGAGAGAAGCTGGTTGTTGAATAGCACAACTTTGAATGTATTTAGGCCGACTCGGTCCAATGTGTCTGGGCACACTGTTTTACCATTCTCTCTTATCTAGGTCTATGTGCCGTTTAGATTAGTCTGGTATTAAAGGCTAGGTAATCTAGTTTGGCAAATCAGTTGGCTCTCGGGCCAGTATCGGCTCAAACTCTTACAAGGTAAGCATGTTTAATAGCCTACATTTGGTTTTCGGAAAGTGTATGTTGACTAAAGCGATTCAGTGTTTGAACCAGCTCTGTGTTGTGCAGGAATATTAGAAAGCAAAGCTTTACACAAAGTATCATACATCCCATGGTCCTGTGTGTGTGTGTGTGTGTGTGTGTGTGTGTGTGTGTGTGTGTGTGTGTGCGTGCGTGCGTGCGTGCGTGCCGCGAATTTGCTACTTGTAGCACAAACTTCTAAGTTTATTTGTTTCCCAATTACTGCAGCGCATGACACACATCAAGTAGCCTATATATCTCAGTTGATCACGTAGTTATATTATAAACTGGTCTTCATTGCCAATTAGCAAGATGAACAAATATGATCAACCACTGTGTATTTATGCATAGCTGTGTTTTTCATTTACAAGCGTTTAAACGTACTTGAACGCGTGGGCCATATTCCTAACTGATGATAACGATCTTAAATCTGAACTGTCTTCCCTGTACAGCAAGTTGGTGTTAAACATGTAGGCTAATAGCAACACACTGTAAGCCTAAAATGGTATTAATCGTCATAAATGTCACATATTTTCACTGTTGCTTTATAATTATTTAATGTTTATAGAACAGACTGGACTGAAAAGCCTATTTGGTCATGTATTATTACTAACTAATGGATTGTCCTTCTGGCCTTGACAAGCATAGTTGATTTATAAGTCAAAGTGGGTGTAATTACAAAATATAGCAACAATGAAAGTTTATTACCACATTTAAAATAAAACAATGGTATACCCACGTGTCATAGTAGGACAAACACACGTGCATTAGGTGTCCATTCCACTCCCTCCCAAATATAGTGCTGCAACCCGTCAAAGCTGGCATGCCTACATGTACTGCACTTATAATAACACTGACATCTCTGTGTCCATTATTAAATGTTGGTTGATATCTTGCGTTGTTTCCCCCTGCAGCCTGTACTGTTATTGGGGGGACTTCTGCATGGACCACGGTGAACATGAAGAGCCTCAAAGCTAAGTTTAGGAAGAGTGATGTAAGTTGCTGTGTGAGTTGGGTTTCTGTGCACACTGTGACAAGTTTACTTAATTAACACGCACACGCACACGCACGCACGCACGCACACACACACACAGACATTCAGACTACTCTCTCTTGTCTTTCACTCTCACACACACACACACGCACGCATGCACGCACACACACGCACACACACACACACACATACAGACATTCAGAAGTACTCTCTCTTGTCTCTCACTCACACACACACGCACGCACGCACACACACACACACACACAGACATTCAGACGATACTCTCTCTTGTCTCTCACACACACACACACACACACACACACGCATGCACACACACACTCATACAGACATTCAGACATACACTCTTCTCAGTCACACACACACACACGCGCACACACACACACACACACACACACACACACACACACTACTCACACAGTTCATGTTGATTCATTCTGGGAGTGTATACAGATGAGTGAATCTGAAAATTGATACTCTAAAGTTTTCCACACATGGATCTGATTCTGCCAACAGTGAATCAGTCTTTTTAGAGGAATGTTTCCATGTTGGGACAGTAAGTCATTCAGACAGCATCATAAGACTCCCTCACAGGAAGTGAGGCGGCTGTATGACGCGTGACTCATCTGCTGTCAAGGTAGCCGTAATACAACAGACAAATGCCAGACAGGAAATGTCTGTACTGGGTAGGGGTGGGAATCACCACAAGCCCCACGATACGGTTATTATCACGATACTTAGGCCACGATGCGATATTATTGCGATTTTTTAAATATTGCAATATTCTGCAATATTTTGCAATTTATTACTGAAGATGTCATAAATAATAGTTAAATTCTCAAGTCTCATTATATAATTAAATTAAAAAAGTATTGCGATACTTGGCGCCCGTGTATATATACAGTATCGCCAGGGGAAATATCACCATGCAGTATCGATTTCATTTTTTTTGGTGTGATTTCTTTTGTGATTGAAATAATAGAGTATGTTGAGAAATGTATTGGCTCCAGATGTTAACAGAGGAACAATTGCTAGCTAGTAGCTACATCTTGTTTGTGAGACATGCCTATAGCTTGTAAGACAACGTGGTCTCCGAGCACCAGTTTGACTTCGTTGTGTGAAACACCTTGTAGTGTGTGACCCCATGTTGCCTACCAGTCACCTAGTGTGAATCACACAACGACTTCAGGACACCCGATTACAAGAGAGACAGTCGTGAAGTGTGTGCTGCACAGCGATTTGACGACGATGAAAGTCGCGTAGTGTGAACTCGGCATAACACCCAGTCGCACCTCGCCTGGCCAATGTCTGGCCGCGACGCGGCCGAGTGTTTTGTTTTCAAGCTGTTGTGCTGCGTTCAGCAGTGGCGTGTTTTGCGGTCCTACCAACGCGTGGGAGGCGGTGTTTTTGTAACATAGCACACTTGGTTTTCTATGGGATGCAGTCACGGGAGTGGGCGAAGTGAGAGAAAGCCAGAAAGCAAGAGAGAGGTATAGAGAGAGGTGAATGTTGCTTAGGAACTAGACTGAAGGAATGTTTACATCCTTTATAACGTTCAGTCATATATACAGTATATGTTTGGTTTGTAGAGATTTTGTTTTGATTGTGATTTATTGTTAAACTGCAGTTCTTCAACATAATATATGTCTGCTGGTGAATTGTTCACATATTGTACACCAAATGATAAAACCTACAGCAGAACTGTGAAGGGCAAAAGTGAGCTGAACAAGCCATATGTTGAAATATTGTTTTATTAGGCTACAAAAATAGCAACCAATCAGACTTTATGAACTATACATTTTAGATTATTTGCTATGACTGCAGATCTTGGACTTAGGAACAGTCACATACTGTGTCACTAAAACAGTGATGATGTGTTTCAGGCTGATGTGGCTATACAGGTCATGTCAATATAATGTATGTGTGCGTATTGATTATGGATGAATCACATTCACACACACACACACACGCATGCACGCATGCACGCACACATGCACAGACAAAATACCCCGTATATACAGTGTATTGGATTCAGACCAGTTTTAGGGTCACACAAGCAAATTGATGCCACATATCAAAAGTGAGAAAACATGGTGGAGTGTGGAGAGCAATACAATAATACCAAAGAACCAATATGCTTTCAAGAATTGAGCTGCAATAGAAAGGTATTGGATAAATGCCTGGCTGGCCACTGCTTTATTTGATGTATACAAATAAAATAAAATACTCCTTTTGTGTTCTCATGATCGCATGGGAACAATTATGCATGCAGATGACAACTTAGTCATTCAGCAGGGCCCGTTTTGTTGCATACAAGATCACTTTATCTGAATTCCCATTCCCAAGTGTGGCAGCATGTTTGACTTCTGAGCATATCCCCTTTAATATTTACAGAACTCCTAATCAAGGAAAACAGAAATAAAATGTCTCAATTCTATTTATAAACATTGTGTATCAGTGATATATTGCATAGGAATGGTTTTCCAAAAACCACACATTCATTCTACAACACAAGAAAAGTAAAATATCTATAAATATATATATAATTGTTTTTGCAGTTTCATACTTGCCAAGTTTCCGTTTACTGTTCTAACAGGATTTCACTCACGTGTGTCAAATAGCAGTTTAGCATTTTAGGATCCTGTACTGAATGGAGGCAGCCAAACCTTCAGCAGAGAAATCTCTCAACAACATGAGGAATAAAGGTTTTAGGGGCTGCTTTGGGGGAGAGAATAGTTTATGATTTTATAACTGAAATACGATCACACTGTAGAGTCCAAGCAACAGCATGTATAATTACATCATCGCATAGCCCTACTCTGGTCAAAATGTATTTCATTGTAAAACATTTAAATAGTTCATAATTATCTTGTAAATTCCTAAGATCTGATTCAGATTTGTTTTGTTATACTGTGTTGGTACTGTGATTCCCAATCAGGGTATTATAGTATGTTAGGGTGGTTTTGGATGTATTTGTTCCAAAACCATTATCAAACTATTAATATGATTAACTGCCCGCCAGGAGAACTGAACTGACAGTATCCCTCAAACCTGTATGCCATTGAAAGAATTACATGTTGTTCTTCATTGAGGCTGCATGGTGCTTTAAGCCTTCATGCTCAGAAATGTGCTTGTAGAAGTGCTGTGCATTCCAACATGTAGACTATAGGCTAGCACAACGTCATCTTTATCAGACGCTGTCAGCTTGGTGGATGGTCTTTGGTAGGCAGATATACAAGGCCATGCTGAATCAGACTTACCCTCTGTGTGGCTGTCTTGCTGTGTTGTTATATGCCTGTCTCACATCTATGAGTGTGTTGTGTTTTGTTGTGTTGTTGTATACCTGTCTCTGTACATCTATGAGTGTTGTGTTGTGTTGTGTTGTGTTGTTACATGCCTGTCTGTACATCTATGAGTGTTGTGTTGTGTTGTGTATAATTTCCGTGTCTGCTTTCATAATGTGTCTGGGGAACAATTTGGTGGTGTTTTGGGCTGTGTTTACGTATCATTTTAGGCTAAGTCTATTTTGCCCAAGCTGCTTTGTGTAATAAGGGAGTTGCTGTCTAAACAGTGCTAGTTAGCTAGTTAGAAACATTTCCAGACATTCACATAAACATTCAAATACAGAATATGTATGCTACAAATAGTTAACAATGTTTTTTCATAATGCGCTATTTGTTTGCGTCAACATAGTTTATTGAACTACTGTATCTGGCAGTGGCCATGCAGTGTCCATTCAATTGCAAATTCTTTCTTTCACGGCATATTAATCAACAATAAATATTATTTTCTGCGTTGTGGTGTTAGTTGTTATGTTCCGTATGTTTGTTCTCTGCATGTCACGGATATATTGTTTCATGCAGTGTCTTTGCTTTTCTTATAGTTTCCAATGAGGCTTTGTTTTAGAAACTTGAAACTTGGAACAAAGACTGTCAGAGAGCAGCTTGTTCCAAACACTTTACCACTGTTACTCTTACCCCACTCATTATGAACCGTGCACACTCGCGCACGTGCACACACACGCACACACAGACTCACACACACAAACATGCACATATACGCACACACACACACACACACAAAACATGCACACAAAAACTAAATACACACGTGTGCGCGCGTACACACACACAAATACTAAACACACACGTGCATACGTGTTCACATATCCACGCACGCGCGCACACACACACTCACCCTGCATCCCCCAGCCTCACAGCTAATAAGAGGGATTACATCGGCCTCTCTCTACACACACACACACACACACAGACAGAATAGTGTCTCACGCTGTGTTTAATGAATGTATAAATTACATGTTCACCTTCTCCCTCCAGCACGGCTGTTTTCATTTTGCAGCACAGACTACTAGCACATCTGTGCTTTACTGAGGCTACATCGACATTAATACATTTCAGTTTTCAAACTAAAACCACCTCCACCCAGACGTGAGTTTTAGCTTCGTATTTGAACGTGTCCGATATTAACACACCTGGGAGCACATATCACATGATCAGGCATGTACACTGAGCGTGGGCGTGCCGGTGTAAACAGAAAGCAATTTGTCAGTTTGTCCAGTTGAAGAACATTTACGACAACTGTAACGGAACAGCGACGGTTAGAAATATGACCAGAGACATTTTTTTTAACTACGAGGTGGAACCTTTTACTGAAAGTGACATTTGAGGAGAGCCATGTGAGTCATCTGGCTCTGCCCAACAGAAACCATCGAATGAGAGCTGTTGCAAAGTAACGACGCCGTCAATGTTTGGTGTCACCGTAATTGTTTCCAAACTGATCCATGTATGCCCGTGCAGTGCTCTAGGAACGCAACCCCAGAGTTAACTAAAGCGTTTCCGTTATAGGAACTCTACATCTCCGGAGTAGTACGGATGCCAGGCGTAAACGTAGTGAAAGTACTACGCTTTATAACTTAAACGTATTAGTATAGGCTATGCCTGAATTCTGGAACATTCCAAATGTGTAATGGCTGATTTCATTTGCTGAGTATTATTTAAAGCTGTGTGTAATGTAGGTTAGTTAAATGTACAATTTTGAATTGCTTCATTGGAGCCCCAAGTAAAACCAAACCATAACTTGCATTTGCCGATATGAGGGGCGCAGGCAGAAAAGATATCCAGTGAAGTGAATTTGGGTTTACACAATGTAAATGTAAAAACGACTTAAATACGTAACATATTAAAATAATTATATTATTTAGGGACAGTATAAACATATATACTCTGTATATATATTTGTCTGGTTTTGTTTTGTTTTTGTCTGGGTTTGGTATAAGGTGTTGACCTACCTGTAAGCATCCTTGAGCAAGATGCCTAACGCCCTAACTGCTCCCGGTGGTTGGTCGCGGCTTGCATGGCAGCGATCGCCATCGGTGTGTGAATGTGTGAGTGTGAGGCAATACTGTACAGCGCTTTGAATGGCCGGAAGGTTAGAAAAGCGCTATATAAATGCAATC
Source organism: Amblyopsis rosae (assembly GCA_025399935.1). Classification (NCBI taxonomy): domain Eukaryota; kingdom Metazoa; phylum Chordata; class Actinopteri; order Percopsiformes; family Amblyopsidae; genus Amblyopsis; species Amblyopsis rosae. The sequence goes on from JAODTR010024783.1 coordinate 10,194, forward strand.
CATTTACCATACAGTGAGTGACAGTAAACCTTCTGCAATCTAGCTGTCTGGAGGAAGAGTTTGTTTGTGTGTACTCTGTGTGTGACCGTGTGTGTGTGTGCGCACGTGCGTACGTGTGTGTGTGTGTTTAAGAGGAGCCAAGATTACAGTAATGGTTTCCCCTGAGAAAATAAAATGTTGACTTACAGTAATAATCTGATGTTGAAGCAGCACAGCATATACAGAGAAGCAGATAAAAGTCAAACCTAATGAGTATTTTGTGTGATATAGGATGAAAGAATGTTCAGCTCCCTTTCCTTCCAGATAATTAAGTTAATGAACTGCACAGTAGTAGTAGTAGTAGTAGTAGTGTGTGTGTGTGTGTGTGTGTGTGTAAACTCTATAAAACATAATCAACACCAGGTACAATCAAACCCCATGATAATAATGTTGCTTTTACTGTTAGGTTTAGCTGGAACACAATGTCATATTTATCCAGTTCCAGTGTTGTGGCCATATACTGTAGTTATATGGTTGTAGCTCTTAAACTCTTTGGGCCTCTATGGGCATGTGTGCAAATCACACACATGCTGTAAATAGCTCAAAGTAATGCAGGGCAAGACAAAGGGAAATTGCCTAAAGCTTGTTTAGACATGGATCCAATTAAAGCGGTAACAGATTTATTTCTTATCTCCTGTTTACACAAACCACAGGTCCACAGACAGAGAAGCCCACCAGTGCAGGAACAGACATAAGGCATTGGCATTGTTACAAAGTGGCTGTGTGCGTGCGTGCATGCGTGTGTGTTCATAGATAGAGAGCCAAAGTCACTTCAGCATTATGGGACCTTAGTTTGGAAACAATATGTATGGTAGTCAACGGCGAGAATCAAATTATTTTTTTATCCTGCTTGAATTGTGACACGAAATACACATATGATGTTTGACTATTTAAGAGATCATTGTTCAAGTCAAGAACGCTGCAGTTATAGTTTGTTGTAAAATTACAAAGTAATCTTTAGTTTTGTGTGTAACCGCTCAGTGAATTACATTTTTTGTCTGGCACAACACACGTCGCCAAAACAATGCTTTCTTTGGCTTGTGGCGCAAAAACGTCATGACACTTACACACAGGGTTTGTAATCTGACTAATTAAATTTTTTCACAGTCTTAAACTTCAACAAATGCATGACAAACTGAGACTTTCTTGCCTCGAAGAATTTTCTTTTAAATAGACAAACATCATACTGTATGTGTACTCTGTGTCACAAAGCAAACGGGACCTATATATATTAGTTTCCTCCTTGTATCCTACCATACATATTTTTTTTAGAAATTAAGTCCCATAATATGGAAGTAACTATACAAGCAGAGGTGTTGTTGTGTCTCTTGTTAGTCTGTTTTGTGTGAGTCTACACTGCAGGGCTGGACATGGCTGTTAGCAAGCCTCAGAGGAGCTATAGCTAAGGTGATTGTGCTGGACAGCAGTGATTTCTGATAAAGAGACCAAGGCACGGGGTGTGTGTGTGAGGGAGAGAGAGCGAGAGAGGTTGGGGCAGAGAGATGATAATAGACAGCCAGACCTGTGAATAGGGAAGGAAAAGATACAGTTGGTGTGCTGTGAATTACAATGTGTGTGTGTTACATTTACAGTTTGGGAGGGTTACCCGTGTTGTGTAAACATTCCTGATAACAGAGTAGAACGACTGTTTTCCTCCAATCACCATGAGATCCTTGGTTTTAAAACGCTTTCACTAAAGTTCCAAGGCAAGCAATTGGACAAGGGCCACACACACACACACGTACACACGCACACACACACACATGCACACACGCGCACGCACAAACACACATACACAGATCTATCACTGTTCATATACAGTACATGCAATGGACACATTGCGGTTGCGTGCCGCTCGTGGTCGAAGCGGTAAGTGCTGAGGTTGACCTCCCTCCAGGTCAAAGGCCAACTAATAATGGCAAGATTCATTGTTTCCATGAACGGAGAGGTAGGGAGAGATAGCAGCAAAGTGAAGAGGAGAGAGAGAGAGAGGGAGGGAGAGGGAGAGAGGGAGAGAGAGGGAGAGGGAAGGAGAGAGAGGGAGACAGAGAAGGGGAGAGAGAAGGGGGAGGGAGAGAGAGAGAGAAGAGTGAGGAGAGAGAGAGAGAAAGAAGTATAGAGAGAAAAAAGTGGTAAAGAGAGAAAGTATAGAGATAAAGGAGTGGTAGAGAGATCGAGAGGAGTGGGGGAGAGAAATAAGAGTAGTGGAGAGAGAGAAAGGAGAGAGGTAGAGCGAAGTGATTCAGCGGCATGATCTCCAGTCATTTAGTTTGGAGGAGACAGAGCCCACCAGTTACCCCCCCCACCCCTCCCATTACTGCCGGTGAGGCTTATAGGAGATGCTGTTTGTTTTGGCTGGAACGTCCCTGCTTGAGTATGAGATGGATGGTAGCTGGGGTTAGGCCTAGTGCAGATGGAAAGCACCAGCAGTCATGGTAACCTTGTCAAAACTACAAAGAAAATAAACTCAAAACGGTAAGAATGTTAAATGAGGTGAGAAGGTCTATTGTGAACGTCTGCCTTAAAACACATTCTAAATCATGTCAGCTATTCAAGCAGTAAAATACTTCTATTTAATTTTTTCATGTTTATGCACTAAACAAAAGCTTACATGTTGACGTAATGTATTGGGCCATACAGTGTACATATATATGCTTTTTTAGGATTCATGCAATTGCTGGGTTGGAATTGTATTCTTTGTTTATTATGTGAGCATACTGTATATGTGCATGTGTGTGCGGGTGCGGGTGCAAGTTCTCACAGGTGAAATCTTGTGTCTTGTGTTTAAATATATGTGCACATGTAGATCCTTAAACTGCATTTAAGTGAAGGAGAGATGACTCGACTTACTCTGAGAACAGGCCTTATAGTGTTACGAGCCCGGGCATCTTCCAAGGCTGTGCCTGTTATTTATAGGGCAGGAAAGGCTATTTGTGTCTGCAAGGAAGAATTGCACCAAGGCAATTTTTTTTCAAACAAAGACTCCTAAATATCCTTAAATGCCATGAAGTTTAACATAAGTCTTTCAGCCTTAAAATGAACAGCAAACTGCTGTCAGTTGTAAAGACAGCGTTTCTAGACAGGGTTATTCCCCCCAGATAATTTTCCAAGGAATCCAGGCATGTTAAACAGAAAACACCCCAAAAAAAAGAAAGCCCGCCTCAAATCATAATATGTCAAACAGAAAGAATTTCAGAATGTATGGATGTATGGGAGCTATTATTGAATATATTACTTCAGGATGCAGCTATTGCTAACCCAATGAAAACTAGATTTTAGAGTCCGACATTGATTAGCTGTCTTCTGTTGGAAGACAATTTCATTCTCTAACCAATCACAAATCAACTGATTTGTGAAGGAAAACTACATTTGGTGGCACTATAGCACTGCTTATGTGCAAATTAGTGGCTTGTGTATACTGCCATCCGCAGTAACTATGTATCTGGTCAAAACTGAGTTATTAAAAATGAACTTCTTGATATCCGCTTTATCTTGTGACAAAGTTTCAGAGATGAATTTGTATTCGTTTTTGAGAAAAATCAAAACATTTAACTGGCCAGTTTAAAAAACCAACAACTTTTCTAAGTTAAACTGTTTGTGTAGTTACTGCACTTAAGCTTTGTAGGTAAAGGTGCTTTTATTGTCACATAAACAGCAAAATTGATCCTCTGAATTTAACCCATCCCTCAAGGGAGCAGTGGGCAGCCATTGCGCAGCGCCCAAGGATCAACTCCAGGAGAGAGTTAAACTAACATGCTTTTTGGATAGTGGGGAAAACCGGAGCACCTGGAGGAAAACCACGCAGAACACGCAACCTCCACACAGAAAGGCAGGGATGACCAGGGTTTGCCACCCTCATTAGTTCCTATAGCGCCCCATACTACTACTTAGTAATAATAAGTAAGACCTCAAACTGCATGGACCCAATTTTCTGTAGCCTGTTTTCATTTGTTTGCCATACATTTCGTTGGATTTCAATTGACATGATTTTTGGAGGCGGTATCCTTTCATTTAGGCAGCTGGTTTTTGTTTAAATGCCAGTCTACTAAAGTTCCCCTTTTCCTATACTTGGTTAGACTACCCAGGGCCAGAATATTGTGTGCGTACGTGCGCGTGCGCATGTGTGTGTGTGTGTCTACATCTGCACAGCGGAGAGTTCAGTAAGCAGTTCCAGCTCAGGCCTCCGAGAAAGGATATATTGTTTACTGGACATTTGAGCATCTGCTTTGTTGTAGATAAGAGGCTTAATGCTAGCAGCCATGGCTGCTCAAGGGGCTTATATACTGAAAATGTGTCACTCTACGTCTTTCACTGTTTCCTTTCTCTGCATGTTCTTCTGTCTTTCATCTTTGTTTTTGCGTTGTAACTTGATCACCTTTTATGGAAATATTAGATAGGCTAACTGTGGTATTGTTATGAAAATACAATTGCTGTTTATACATGTAGTTTTCAATACATTTTTTGAAATCAGCAAAATGTCTAAATAATAAACAGAAAAGTAAACAGCAGTAACCAACTGTTTGGAAGGGACCACTAATCATGTATTAATCATTAAAGGTATAGTCAGCTATTGCAAGCTAATTGTAAGCTTTTTCAAATTCACCAAATATCTACTCGCATTTCGTTAGCTTACCATTCTCTGTGCGTGCTGGAAAAAGTATTCGATACTTCTGTTAGTGCTGGCTCCGTAAATAGTAACATAAACAAAGTGGCGAACACCGCTCACATCCACAAAGCCGCTACACTTTGCTTCACAATGCTGTGTAGAGCGGAGCCGCGGAGGGATATTGTTTTGCTTTTAGCTCGAAGATAGCAAGCATTCTCGAGAATGACTAACCCTGCATTAACACCGCCGACATGTTAAGCTCTTATAGAGGCACGTTTCATTTTGAACGGACGTCAGCGTTTCTCGGCAACGGCAGGCAAAGATACCTTCAGCGACAGAGTCTCCCATCCTTTTCAACAACTAATTTCCATTAGTGGTGGTGACGGAGTTGACAACTACCAATGGTAGGGCATATGTTCTCTGCATCTTCTTTTCGATAGCTATCTTAAAATCCCTTGCTGCATCTTTAGCTTTGTACAGAAATACGTATTAAAAAAATAGAAGCTTTGAAAAAGCAGATAGCAGATATTGTTGGAATCACGGGTGAGCTACAGCATACACAAGTGCCTGTTCGCGGTCCACGGAATAGTCAAACTTGACGAGATCCAAGTATTAATACACACACATGTCCCTACAAAATGTAATGCAGACCATTTTTGCGTTTGATTTGACAAAAGTTTACTGTTGTTGATATGAACATATTTGAAACGCTCAAGTTCCTGGCTGTCGCTGGCAAGACACACCCCCTTCTTAGATTTCAGTTTGGACACAATAGAAGGCTTGACGACGGCCCGTCAGCAATTGAGCGATCTACCAGTTGACTATGTATATATATTATCATATATTAGAGATCTAACACCTTAGCAAGGGAGGCTGAAGCCCAAGAGCTCTAGCATCTGTCACTAGAATGTTCCTGAGGTTTCGGAGAGTGAGATTTTTGTAAGTGCTGGCCACCATTACACTCAGACACTTTATATAGTAACAATGATTCCAACATCTGACATTGCAATTCAACTAAAATCGTATCCAGAAATAATTCAAGCAAAACAAACAACAACATTTTAGTTTGCGGAACAGCAAGACATGTAATTAATGAAGTGTGTTGTTGTTTGTTTTTTCTCCAACATAAATATTTCTCCAAAGATTTGTATCTTAATTAACTGGCAAATCTCTACAAACACATCAAACAGGAGGAGCTATTGTTTTCCGGTCTTCGTTTGTTTTTCCTGCAGAGAGCGAGGAGGTTCAGAGAACCAGGAAAGCCATTCTGATGTTTGCATATAAACATTAGCTCTAGGAATATTTATGTCTGCTTGTTGAGCATGTTGCCTTTAAATGTCACATCTGAAATCTGTGAAATGTAATCTGTGAAATGTACAGGCATAGTCAGGCGTACTAAGCGCTGACATAATTATCCCCAATCCTGATGAAATTGGTGCACAATGCATTTGTTGGCATTCATGTGCGGTAGACAATGTAAGGGTCCCAGTTTGGGGGTTAGACAATATGGTCAGTAGTCTAGGCAACTACTAGGGTGCATTGCACTGGATATCGTGGCAGAAAATGTACTGGTACGCAGAAAGTGAATACATTTAAGGACATGCAAATAAGATAGTGATTTGTATATAGGGGGTATACGATATTGATAAAATGTGATATTGCGATATTGATCATGAAAATTGCAATATCGATATTAATTTCAATATTTTTAAACATAAAGATTATGGTAAAGTGCATCAAAATACATTTCGTAGCATATCAAAACAACAAATTTTAAATTTTGGACTGGTACAACATCAGTAATTCCAAGATACCAAGGAGGCATTCTTTTTGTCCACTAATGTTTCCTCTTTGATCTCTACTGTGTCATTAGCTTCCTCAGCCACACATCTTACGTTTATGTCTAAATCAACTAAGCCAAACAGCCAATAGACCAATCTCGCCACAAAATAAACTATGATATGATATTGCGATAACGGTACTAAGTTGATATATTGTGCACCCCTATTTGTACAACCACAGTTGGCATAAAAAGGTCTGATAAGGTCAAAACAATATAACAGTATATTATGAATATTATATTGTTGTCTCATCTGGTCTCATGTTGAGAATACACGTTAGTTATACATTATATTATATAGTGTATAATATATAAACTGTAGTGTTAACATGCGACAAGCTAGACCAAGTTTATTTAGTTAGTAATCCTCTCTTCTTGTTTATCTTTCATTCACTGTCTGTTATTTCTTTCGGCTCCATACTTCCTCGTTCATTCTCAGCCTTGTCCCTTTTCCTTGAAGGTCGAGCAGGAAACACGTAGTTTTATCAGCAGCCTCTTGGCATGTCATGGATAAGTGTCAGGCATCAGACGACTAGGGAACAAACACTATATCCCACAACCTGCGCCTGCTGTAAACACTCTTATCTCATAGAATGGATGGCAGTGAAGAGACCGGGAATGTGTGTATGTGTGAGGGGTTTAATGTGAGTGTGTGATTGGGGTGTAGAGGGTGGCGGGGGGCATCTATTTCACTGCTGTGCTTTAAATACAGTATGGGTAGTAGTTTAACTGGCTCATAATCTGCTCCTGATTGGTGAGCGGCAAGGGCCTGCTATATATGCCCCAATGTAGGCTAAGCAGATCTTGTCCAAAGGCGTATTTACGCACCGTGGTTGCTCGGATTGTGGATTAACTGCTGTTCTGCGTTTGTTTTCATTACCTGAATGGCCAGGCATATGCTTACCCCGTGCTCTAATGTGATAGGCCAGATGTTAGCTGTCCCGAGGAAGCAAAAGCTTTATTCGCATCACAGTTTCTTTTTTATTTAGTTGTTATTTCAATAAAGACGTCATTTAACATTTTTTTAAATGTTTCCATAGTCACGTAAGTTTAATGCAAGACAAATCACAATTGTTTTATTGTGTATAAGAAGCAGAACCTTTCATGTATTTGTACCAACCCGTTTGCTATGGAGCTCACAGTTCAGTGCAGCCTGTAAACCGAGCAATTATTGGAACATTGTCTTCTAGTTAGGAGCACCGGTGAACTCATTGTTTTCCATTATTGGGCCATTCATTTGTTTTTGCTACAAACTCTGTATAAAGTTGAGTTTACTGTCTGTGAGCTCACCCAAACGTTTACGCACACCAACATTTGCTGCAGGGTGTTTTAAGCTAAAGGCTCAGTCAGTTCTAGACATATTGTGTCTTTAGATAATACTGTATACTAGCTGTGTGACTGTCTTAGAAAACCAAAGTAGTGCATTCTGCTCCATATAAACCTGTCCTAGCTGAAGGCCCAGTCAGTTCTACACACACTGCATGAGATAATACTGTATACTATCTGTGCGACTGTCTTAGAAACCCAAAGTAGTGCATTCTGCTCCATATAAACCTGTCCATTAGAATGCAGTGAGACTTGCCCTTCACTTGTATTATGTTCAGTCTATTACAGTACATTCACAACAAAGGCACTATATCTGTTAAATATTTCCCTTGAGCAGCGGTGACAGGTGCTATTTTACTCTTTGCTTTGCTTTCTATCTTTTGCTTTCTATCTTTCAGGTGATTTACACTCACAGAGGGATGTTTTACTATACGATAGCCAGACCTTCCTGGAGAACAAACTACATTTTAAAGAATACAATGATAGAACCTTAGGAATTTGGGCACAGAATGACATGGCCAGTATTGAATCTGACTCATTCATTTTATTATAATTTATCCTGCAGCGCCTTCATTCCAAACATTCCTGATACAAGAGGGCCTGCTAAGTAGAGTCTCACTTGTTTTTGACGAGCGTGGCTAAGCTTGGTATTATAATACATAGAACGGGATGGGGGGGGGGGTTAGTTTCCTGCATGGGCAGGGTTGTGGTCAATGCTTCCTGCTTCTTCTCTTTTTGGAGAATGGATCTGATTCGTTTGGTGGTTAACCTACTGTACCCATCTTTGTGGGCAAATGTGCTGTTCTTTTGTTTGTCAAAGGTACTTTAGCAAAGTATGAAGTACTTTGTTAACTTATTTTCCCATCTTGAAAACTGTTCGTTTGTTGCAACCTCTCAACATATCTCAAGGAGGATCCTGCAAATCTACCTGATAATATAACACTTTGCTATACAGCCTCAACAAAAGTACTGCACTGTTTGTCCCTTTTGTCTCCTTGTCCTGTTAGTGCACCCTTTTCCAACGCAAGCGTCGACAACACACGCCCTCTTGAAGACTATTAGAATGCATTAGAAGAGCAAAGAAAGGCACTAAAGGCTTTTCTGGATGGAAAATGTTTTTTTAGTTTTTTTTTTTAACTTTTTCTTCCGACTTTTCTTCTGCTTTAACAACAGGCTCCGTTGTGTTCACAGGTATTCCTATAAAGGCGACATGCCTTTCTAAAACAGTTTCCCCAGATGTATGTCTATACTACAAACAACCAAAATCTTACCAAGTATATTTGTCTAATTTCTAGTAAAAATATCAAACTACACTTAATATATGACACAATTACCTAACAAGAGCTCTTCTATCCAGATATAATGTCTTATTTCAAGAAATCTTACAAGAACATTTTCACTTGTTCTTTTGGCAGATGTGTTTACTTATTATGAGCAAATATGATCTTGTATTCATAATGTATGTGCTTATTATTAAAGAGCCATTTGTTGCAGTGTAACACACATGCGTCTGGCATGTCAGGTTAGGTTGTTCGACACAGCATGTCAAAGCGAAGCAGGCTGCTAGCTTCATGCACAGCCACCGCAGCGCATTAGTCTATTTTCTGACTGACTGGGTCATGTGTCATGTGTCTCTACATGGACATCAAAGCGACTCACAATTTGCCTCCACATCTCACTTTGACTGTAGCATGCTAGTCTCAGCCTCTTCCGTTCATCAGCACTACGTCACCTAGGCAACTCCGTGCCGATGCATTTATCCTCGTAAGCGCGACACTTTATTACTTTCGGGAAGTAATGCTGTCGATATCCATTGGCTGTTAGCATTGTCACTCACAAGCATGTCTCCATAATTTCCAGTACAACGATAGTGCAGTGCTTTATTTACTCATTTAAAATGTTTATAAACTTTCACAGATTTACAATAGGCCCTACCGCCCTACCTGTAAAACAGCCAGGCTTTAGTTTTCCTCATTGCAAGTTAAACGTCTGACTTGGTCATTGAGTTACGTAGTTGGTCGTCCTGCATGTCAGTCAAAACACCTCGCTGGTCAAGTAGGCAGGCACTGACGTGGTTAGCCAGCGCTGTGTCCCCTGTGACTTTACAATGTAAAGGCTGGCTCTGCGAGACTAGCTTGTGTCACATACGCACAAACAGAGCACAGAGAAGAGTCTGTAGAGCGTGTACGCTAACGCTTGTGTCACATGTGTGACGTGTTTTTATATTATGTGTCTTTGTATTCGTAAAGTAAGATGTCCTTGAGAGTCTTAAAAGGCGTCCTTAAATAAAATACAGTATATTATTATTATTATTATTATTATTATTATTATATGCACACATTTTCTAATGCAAGTGTCTGCAGGAAATGTTCTTCTGTTACCTGTTTGCCCCCCCCCCCCCCTTCATACTAGTGAGTCAAGTTGTAATCCTGTAAAATATGTAATTCATTAATATATTATAGGGCGGAAGTGTCTATACAAAATATCCTTGCTTTCTTTTCACATTCCACAAAAAGGTAAACACCCGCTGAGATATGTGACCTTTGACCCCACTGCTCAGCACTGGCTTCTCTAGCCTATAGAACCAAAGATATTTGAATAATAACAAGATGGAGCATTGTAATGCATTTCACTGGAAGCAAGAATGGAACGCCTCTGCTGGCATGTCGCCATCAGCATTTTGCCCCGGAGGCTGACATAGGCAGCGCCCAGACAGCTACATCTACCACGCATGGTCTTAAAGTGAGTCAATTTACTCCAAAACAGTTTGTTGCAGAAATACCATTGTGGCCTCAGATAAATTCTACTTGATTGTACTTGGGAATTAATGTAATATACTCAAAATACCCATAAATGCCCCCAGAGATAAATAACGGGCAGTATTGCGTTCTAGCGTGCATAGAGGGTGAAAAGCCCTCCTCCGTCCAAAAATTTAATACGGAAATGTCGTCCGTTGAACCCTCTCAGCTTCCAATTTTAATAGATTAGAACTTTCCACCAGCGATGCAAGATGTAATGCAGTGGTAGCATTTGGGCGTTAGCCACAGAGGCTATTTACGCCGCCGCGTATTGCTAGGTTGGCTTTTTTGAGCGCCCCGAGATCAGTTACAGTACACCGAGAGTCAGAGAGTGCACCTGCTTATCATGTGTATAGGTCAATAGGCTATCAGGTCAGATCTAATACTGTACTGCATCCTAATATGTGCAGGTTGGAGGCAAGGGAGTTTCCAACCGTGCATGACTTGACTTTGAGTTGTCTTTAGCTGCGCTGTCCAGATAACACCCTGTAGCTTCATCAAGCTCTGGAGGGTATTCAGGTGGTGTCAATTACACACATTTCTTTACACTCGTGATGACTATACTGTGTAGACTTTACCTGAGTTTACCTGAATTAGCCCAAAATCCAATAGGCATTTTCTATATCCCGTCACATTTTCTATGTTCAGTGGCAAGAACTGGTCTGCTCAATGGTGAGCTGCTCACTGGCAGGCTAGAATTAGAATGCTTAATTTTTTAGTTTAAGATTGTCCTGAGTAGTCTCGAATAGTGTCCATTGTTGTTGCTTTTGTTTGTAATTTTAACTCTGGTTAAGCCTGGTTTTAGAAAGAATGCCTTACATTGTGACAGCATAATCATTTATACACAAACAGGCATACAGTAAGTATGTGTTCTGTATTGTCAGTATGTTCTCATCATTGAGCTAAATATGAAATGGTTGCTGTCAAAAGTTTCACTAATGATTCTACATATTGTTGGCTGTGATGGACCTAAATCATTGCTGTTGCATCTTAACAAAAAAAATAACATATATCTATATAAATTATAATTGTCGTTGCTGAAAGACCACTGTCAGGATGTTCTTTTTAGATGATGCAATCGCTTCCCGACTCCTACATGATCAGACATTAAATGATGCCATCTCTATCCAAAAGCAAATCTTTTAACAAGTTGACTGCTATGCCCCAACACATATCTCCTGGAATGTACTGTATGCCCTTGTCCATGCCTTAATGCCACTTGCTGGAAACCCCTAACTGGTTAGGACAGCTCTTGAGCTCGCCGTAATCCTGGGGGAGATAGAAATAGTTTCCTACATTCCTGTTTAAATTTGATAAAATAATGATTAAGTAGGAGGACTTTTGGTAACTTCCTACAACTTCTTATGTTTATGCATATATGCACGATGAGCATGCACAGTGTCATGCGATGAGAAGGCGAAATGAGGGCCCCCCCCCCCTCATATAGGGACTTGTGTGTGTGTGTGTGTGTGTGTGTTTGTGTGACGCTATACAACTTCATGTGGAAGTAGCTTGCCTTCACCACATGTGGAAATACCCTGGCCGAAATGTAAACCGCACATTATTGTGCGTACACATACAGTATATTTTGCGGTTCAGTGTTGTTGTAGTATAGTGGTGGACGCAGCTCTTACTGCTAGGAAGTGCTGCGTTGTGTGCGGCCAGACTGCAGCCCAGGCTACTTAGATTGCCTTTGTATTAGGTAATGGTTGACTTCTCTCTATCTGAACAGACTGCCAATACAAATGTCCACTTATCGGCTCTCTGTGCATTTGTGCAGTGCAGAACCAGGCCGTTGTGCTTGCAGCGAGTTGAGCAATATTTTTATAGAGCTAAAAAAAAACAAAGCCCTCATTTGAGGAACATTAATCACATTCTAGGCATTTCTGCTATTTGTTTCTGTAGTGCAGGCTCAGACTAATGTCTATAAACATCGTTATGCTGCATGTGAAAGCACATACATCATGATGTTGTGTGTGTGTGAGTACATGCTCTTCCACCAATCGTACGGTAGACAGAATGGTTAGTCATTGCTCATTTGCTGAAATATGTTTTTCCCAGCTGAGGGATTTCATGTGATTGGAAATAATTACCGATAATAGTTGTGGCTGCAGTTTATCGATTTCTCTAGATGATTAAATTTGTCACAATGCCATCCAAACCCCATTTTCCATTCCTTTGCAGTTTCCCTCTTCTGTCATTCTATTTGTCCCGCTCACTACATTCACTGATGTTTCACTTTCACTGTACATCCCATCACAGTTGTCTCTTCTCCTCTCCGCCCCCAGGCCCACGAGTGGAACAAGAACGACGAGCGCCTCCTGGCTGCCGTGGAGCATGGCGAGGCGGACAAGGTAGCGTCGCTCCTCTCCAAGAAGGGGACCAGCGCGGTGAAGCTGGACGGAGAGGGCAAGTCAGCGTAAGTGCTTAGGCAGGGTTCCTACTTCCCAAGCATCCTGGAGACCCTGGAAAACCTGGAAAACCTGGAGAACCTAAAAACTTTTAAAAGTTTAGCAATTTTCTAGTCATGGAAAACGCATGTAAAAATAAAAAGTTAAATCTCCTGTAAACTTGGAAATTATTTGGACATTATACCCCCC
>JAODTR010024792.1:4054-23395 GCA_025399935.1 Amblyopsis rosae
CACACACACACACACACACACTTACTGTATAGTATGTGCTTCCTTATTGAATTCTACCAACACAAAATTTACATAGTTTAAAATTCATAAAATCACAAGCATATATGTCAACATTCCTTATAAGGCCAAATGCATATAGTATACTATATGTACTACCAAGTACTCGGGCAATGAAATTATTTAAGATGCTCTTGTTACTGTGAATATGAAATGAGGCAATGGTAATGAGGTTAGAAAGCAAACTGTCAATTTTAATTTGGAGATACTTCAGCAATATCCCACGATTGTATGTCTATAAAGACATGTAACATGATACAAGTAAACAGGAGTCTATAAATCAGCTTTTCATTCTCAGTAATTAAAACAAGGACTGACTGTTCACTGGTCCCATTGTTTTCACTGAATTCTAGTGAATATTTAGTGTTGCATATTTTATCCTTGGTGGGAGATTTTAATCTGTGCTGAATTAAATGTATCCTCTACATGGCCTCATATGAAGACGGCCATGTACATTCCACTTCTGGAACCTTTTCAAACTGGAATTGGCTGTAAATAAACTCTTGCAGTAATAATTAAAGGTGTTTTACAGGGTACGGACCTTAACCCTTGGATATATGTTTTTCTCTTTTAACATTATTCCCATTTTTCTAATTTCTTTCTTTTGCGCACATGGTCCTAATACATTTGGTACTGTGAAAACGGGGAAACCACATTTTGCTGTAGCCAATTAAAACAGACGCAGCCACATATTAAACAATGTTCAGTTTTGACTCAAACAATTCTGTTTTCATAGGTTGTATATAATTGTATAGTGAGATGGGAAGACCGCCCTGCAGATTCTTACAGAAAAACATAAAAAGTTCATAAATTCCCCATAATTCTGTTAATTAACTCAATTAAACAAATATTATACAAAGTTCACATGAAGAGTGACTGTCAAATATTATTACTGTTATCTTTCAAATAATTTTATCAGAAAATCAGGTTTGCATTAACTTAAAGTTGTTGAAAAATATAAATTACTTTGGTTTACATTAACTTAAAGTTAAAACACTTAACTGTAATAGTTGATAAAGTATATTTATATATACCATGGAGGATTACTGTATGTTTCCATTCATTTTACAACTGATTTGTCTGAATTGGTGGTTCCCTCAAGAACACTTCTAAAGTCAAAGGAAGATTTCTAGAAAGAAGTAGTATCTGAACACAAGTTCATTGGCTTCTACTGTACAGCACTAACCTACAGTAATGGAGATGAGATAAAACAGTCTTCATAGTTGGCCAGACCTTCTTGTGGAAGATGAGCAATCTTATCTAAATCCTCTTGGCAAAGGCCCTTAGAAACATTATCAGTGTAGAGGATAGTTTAAATATGCCCTAAAAGGCAGTTCTCTTATATAAAGCAGCGGCAAGAAGTTTCCCCATTAGTTTGTGGATTGTGCTAAAGGAGCCATTGACTAAATTATTCAATACTTAATTAAATAAATACAAAGGTTGTTGCGGAAGCATTAGCCCAGTGGGCACAGCAAACTATGATACAAATGATGGTTCGACAGGGACTTTCTCACTCTCTCCGTTGCCCTTGCCTGCAGATGTAGATGGCCTTGTTGGCTCCCGATAAATTGGAGCATCATAGAGCAAACGTGTCCTCACTGTGAGCCCGGTATCATTAAGGTAAGACAAGCGCAGGTCAAGCTATGGCCTCCGCCTCTGTGCCTCCACTGTCACTGTGTCTCAGGGGCGGCCCGCTGGGGCCTTTATCCGCCTCCTCCACTTCATCCGACCTGGCGACGCAGAGGTGTCTGCGGTATTGTGGCGGACTATAGAGGCGTAGTAGACAAGACACACACACACATAAATGAACAGATCATTAGGTTAGATGGCAGCCGTAGATGAAAAAGCGTACTTGAGGTGTGTTTCAGTTGTTAACGCTGTTCCAGGTGAATCGCAGCAACATAACATGCAGCAGAGGTCAAACCGGAAGTGCATTTAACTGCACAAGAAAACAATAGCCTCCTTAACACCCGGCGACAATAGTGCGTGAATATCAAGCATACAGTAGGTAAGTCTATGCGAGACAAAACATTTAAACTGAGGGTTTACAGGGATACCGTAAGCGTTACATCATAAATGACACAAAGGCTGAGGTGCAGAGCAAGTCGTCTGAGGTTTGTCGAAGACGGGATTCTCATCTCTTATCCATAATTATTCAGGTAGCAATAAGCCATTATAGGTCGTCTTGTCAATATACTATGTATTGTTCGTCAAATCAGAAAGCTGTCCTAAATCCAAAATGATTCATCATTTGTGTCAAACATGTCTGTCACACTATCCTGACTGACTAACACATTTTTACATGCACACAATGATGTGGCTCTGGGTGCATCGGGCCAGATGTCACTGTTTCTAAATTCGATTTCTCACAGTGTCAAAAACAACACGAAGCAGCACTCTCACGTGCAGAGATACAATCTGTCTTCACAAGACAGTAGGCAGCACGTTGCCCGTCTAGTTTCTGCATGTCTTACAGGACCACTTTCAAAGTGTTATCTAAAAAAGAGTGAAACGTAAGGCGACCGATAGACGCAAGAGAGTAATCTCGCATATTATAATTCTCCGCACATTTTCATAATTACAGTAAGGATTATGCGTCTCTGGTTTGATGTCCGCGTTGATACCTAAAGTAATTTAGAAGTGCAAACCAATGTCGGCAATCGCACAGTTACACTGGTGCTCTCCTGGTGCTTTAAGGGAGGAAAAGAAAAATGGCACATTCAAATCCTGGGGAAAAGATGCCTCCTGTTTATCTCTTAAACAACCGAAAGCAGAATAATCATTTAGTTTTGACTTGAAAAAGACTAAAACTCCCATATGACATATCAAGCGTGTGGTATGTGGTATGAGTCGTCAACAAACACAACAGACCGGTTTAGCATGTTAAATTAGCAGCATGCTGCGAAACGTCCATCCACTGCACGGGTCTGGTTAGAGTCACGCCAAGCATCACCTTCAACTGCTGGGTCTAATCACTGTCTGGCTTATAGAGGTACTTCATCACCACGCTGTCCACCTTCTTCTCCTTGGTCTTCCCGTGCGTCTTGCTCGATCCCCTGCGACCAGCAGGCTCCTCGTCAGAAGCCACAGCCTTCTTCTGGGTGGAGCCCCGTTTCACGCTGCGGTAGGAGACGGTGGAGTCGGAGGAAGAGGAGGTGTAGGAGGAGGAGGAGGTGGAGGAGGATGAGGAGGAGGAGTCCGACTCGCTCACTTTCTTCTTGGATCCCTTCCTGGACTTCTTGGCCTTCTTCCCCCGGGAGCTTCTCCTGCTGTGGCGGCCTCCGGAGGACGAGCTCTCCGACTCGGAGGCTTTCTTCTTGTCCACCTTGCGGCCGCGGGGGGGGCTGGGGGTCCAGCCGCCGCTGCTTCCGCCGGGACGACCCGACGTTTCATCGTCGCCTTTGGGCCCGCTCTGGCTCTTCCCCTCCCCCTCCACCTCCCCCTCCGAGTCGTCCAACTCGCTGCGCTTGAACTTGATGGGCTTGAAGCTGAGCACCTCATTGATGGCCGCCTCCAGCTCAGGGTCCAGGTAGCTGCGGTGGGTGACGGGCTTGGTGTCCACGGCGACGTCCCCCGGCCCTGCCCCCGGCCGCGCCGGGGTGGAGAAGCTGCGGCTGAGCGAGCGGGGGCTGTAGGAGGAGCTGGCCGCTGTGAACGCCGTGCTCAGCGCGTCGTCGTCGTCGTCCAGGCGCACGCCGAACTCGCTGAGGCCGCAGCTGTGGGCCAGCGAGGCCCGCGAGCCGCTACGCCCGTCCTCCCTCCAGGAGGTGCTGCGGCGCAGCGGCCCCGGGCTGTAACGGCTGACGCTGCTCACCACCGACCTGTCGTCGTCATCGTCGTCATCCAAGCCCCGCCTCCTTGTGGACGCCCTGCCAGGGCTCGCGAGGGAGGACGCCGCCGAGTCGCGGTCCGCGTCCGGGGCGGTGGTCCGGCGGGTCTCCGGGCCCCTCCTGGCCCTGCCTCCTGGCCCGCCCCCTTGTGGCGGTGGGGGGGTGTGGCCCGGGACATCCGGCTGCTCCTTCAGGGCGCTGAACAGGAAGGTCTCGTCGCCCGTGCCCCCGATGGAGTCCTTCAGAGTGGAGCGTCTCCGATAGCTCAGGGTGCTCATCGCTGACGTGGACCTGCTCTGCTCCCCCTCTCTCCCCTCTCGCCCCTCCCTCCCCCCGTCGCTCAGCTTCTCCTTACCTCCCTTCACCTGCTTTGTGTGTGCGCCTGCTGCGCTTCTAGATGGGATTACGTGTGATAGACACACAGAGCAAAAGAGATGGAAAGAAGATGGGATAGGTAGTCGTGGAAACAGTATATGCATTACATTCATGGGAGTAGAGAGGAAACAGACAGGTAAAGTGTCAATTTCTCAGAATAATCGGTTATTTTAGACCACTGATTATTGCAAGCCATATTATTTCATCTTCGGTAACACTAAGTAAGTAAGTAAGAGCTATGCTGATCCTGCTAGGATGTGCACTGGCTGCAAGTGTAGGCCTGCATTGTATACCTTTACAGTACATTAAACCCTTGTATCATTTGCATGTGTCCTTGGCCTCAGCGTAAAGTCAGACGAGATAAGCTGTGTAATAATGGCGGGGCTATCGCCGGTATGCATACCGTTGGAAAGGTAATCAGCCAGTGGGGAAAGAGCTATCCAGCTGATTCAGAAGTACCATTTAGCGCAACGTGCCAACTGGCCACAGGCCACTTTAATAAATGTGACAGCAGCCGTTTCCCCCCGCCGCCTCCTGTCATTAGAAAGACGACTGTGAGAGCTGACACCTAATCATATCAAATATTCACCCCTCTGTCATTCACTGGCCTAGCTAACCCTGGGCCTTTAAAGCCTGTGAATAAGGAAAGCCTTGTCTCCGGCTGCATTTGCATGGCACCGTTTATTCCGCTATTAACCTGAGTGATGGCCCAATTCGAATAAAAATCCGCCATTCGGTGGATGAGGGTGCTTTAAACTGATATACAGATGAAAATCTGTCATATAAATCTTCTGATTATGTTTTAGGGTCTTTATACTTTTATATGTTCATCCTGGTCTCACCTTTTGAAAAACTGCTGTGCAGTGGGATTAAGTTATAACAACTATATTGCTATATAAAATATATCAACAACACAACAACCTTTACAATTTAGCAGACTCTTAAGTGCCAAGGAATACCTCAACCACCCAAATACAGTACAAACCTATCCTGCAGTGTAAACAAAAGCAACTACCCAAGTACTTTACATCCATCTTTAGCACGTTTACCCCTGACCCATGTCCTAACCCTAATTTTGATTCAACTATAAATACACTGTACTGTAAATAATATAACTGCAAATGTACTGTAAATATCAATCATATTGATTTCATTCAGAATGAAAACTAATGGCTTGTGTTTGACCACACCAACCTCATGCTCTTGAGGCTTCCTTCATCTGACAGGGTTTTGGCAGAACCCTTATTCTTGGACAACCACGTCTTAACTCCATCCACGCGGTCCTCCACCTCTGAGTCCGTCTCCAAGTCATCTCCGCTGTGCGCAAAAGCAAAGCAGAGCTGGCGTCAGTGAGTCATCGCTCAGGGTGGAGGGAAGTGTACAATTAATTCTACCATAGAGACAGGAATCCATCATTAGCGCTTCAGACGGCAGAACAGAGATTTGTGTTAGTCACGCAGCAGCTGTGTTCCTCTTGCACAAAACAATTACGCTGGAGCGGTGGCGATGCGCAGGCAATCTAGGCAGCGTCCGGATGACACGCAAGATAGAGAAGTTAAAGATGGTGTTCTCTGGGTCGAATGTAAATGAAGCTCTTGAAGGCCCAATTAACCTGGGTGGCTGGGGCAGCGCCGCGGGCAGCTCTCTGAAATGTGACCCGTTCACAGAGACGCTTTTTGGGGTTGAGATGCCTTGACAATAACAAGCAGTTCACAAAGACCCGCAGCCCTAATGAGAAAGCTTATTAGATCATGCCTGCAAAAGGTCAAACCTCATTCATGAGTTAACTTCAAGGTGAATTAACTGAACGCTGCATTCTATTGTATAAGGATGTTAATTACAGAAATGGAAATAGGCAGAATCTGTAAGCCAGTCTCATACCATTACAAAATGACATTATATTCTAGTAGGAAACAACCTCCTGTGCTGGTTTCATGTGCATTTTCTGTAGTCCACTGTGAACAGCTACCTGTGGTGCACACATCACACATCAGGTACTATTTACACTATCCAGCAGAGATAACCTGCCCAAAATGGCGCAATGATAGTGATGAAAATCATTTGTGGTTTTGTGGTTACTGAGAATTACTGCATGCTTATACACAAGTTAATAAACTCAAACAGAAATAAAACCCGGTTTGTCATCACTAACATACACATGCGGTGTAAGAGCCGAGCCTTATGCAAAATGCAACCTGTTATCAGGAGCCAATACAATATTCAGAGGTGCGAGATGACAGCACCGCACTGCTGAGTGAAATCATTTGTCCACATATTTACATGCCAGGTAGGACGGTGCCCTAGTGAACAGAACAGCGTTTCCCTCTGTCACCAGGCAATGTGTGAATGTGTGCCACACATCCAATCATGTTTACATAGAGAACAAAGTGTCTCTACCACCCCCCTCCCTCTAAGGTGAAAGCCACAAGTTATTTCCCTGGAGGAAGACAAGAGAGGGGAGACAGAGAGAGAGAGAGAGAGAGAGAGCGAGAGAGCGAGAGAGAGAGAGAGAGAGAGAGAGAGAGAGAAAAGATCCATCCTCATCAGAGATTTTTCCTCCAGGATGACTGCTATCTCTCATACCTTCTGCTGTTAAGGACAAGCTGTTCAGCCATTGTTTGGCTGTTTCTCGCCATAAGCCTAACAGTCAAACTTCTTCATAATAAGGAATTACTGTCTACTCTAAGATCAAACAACCTGGTTTCATGTTATAGGATTCAGGAGTGAATTAAGGAGACATTAAACCTGTCTGTTTCCTTTAAACAAATCCACGTCCTGTTTCTCTTTGTACTATTCTGTATTTTGTACTGTGGCGTACATTATAACAAAAATACTAATGCTGTACAGGTGGCAGATTATTATAGCGTGTAGTATTAAACAGAGGTCAGTGAGACCGTCTAGGACCATAGAATATTCAATGTTGTGTTAATAAATACACCACAAGCTAAATAATTGAAATTAACACAATACACAGTTGACAGCCATTTTGTTGGTGGCGCCATTTGTCTTTGTAAAAACAGTTAAATATTCAATTTCTACATGCCATTTTGTAAAAATTGACATAATCCGAAATCTAGGTAAATGTGTGTGTGTTTCTCCCTCCATATGAAAGAATTACATGGGTAAAGAGCACTGTGTCTCACTGACATGGCATGAAATTGTAGATATTGCTTTTTGAGGTCTGTGGGAAAAACAACACAGTCATAGTTGTTTATATCCAGTCACAGCTATATTTAATAGCACAATATACTGTACGCCTCAGCACCATAATGCATGCTGGGACTTTTGTTGTGCATCATCTAGCATGATATATTATCGTCTGTTTACCCCTCTCTCTCTCTCTCTCTCTCTCTCTCTCTCGCTCTCTCTCTCGCGCTCTCTCTCTCTCTCTCTCTCTCTCTCACATGCATACACACTTTAAGGTGCCTTGCAATTGAGTGCTTTGCAAATGGTGTCACAAGCTATTTGTCCTTGGCCCCACACCACTGGCTAACCGTCGCTGAGGCTCTTAGATACAAACCAGCCCCAACGAACGTGGAACTGGACATTAATAGTGTCTGACAATTGGCCTCCACTGGTTGTAAATCTTTGTCACAAATAGTTATACTCAGCATCAAGCCTCATATGGCTTGGTGCTATCACTTCACCACCTCAGCAGTATATTCTTCTATTCCCATAAATTCAAGGTACTGTTTATACTCATCCATTGCTGACTGCTCTGATTGCAAACGCACGGTTTGCTATGCCTATTATTTTTGTTTTAAAACGTGAACAGTGCACACCCAGGTTCCTATGTAATACCTACTTAAAATAGTATTTAAAAATATACATCATATCTTTCATTTAACATAGCACAAGGATGATTATAGCTGATACTGTTCATTAGTGCGCCATGCATGCCCCTGATTCTTTCTTCATAACATAAGTATAGTAGTGCCACTCTATGCATATTACAGCCTCGACAGTCATCTAATGGAAGCCTCATTCTGTATAAAGCAGGCCGTCTCACGTCTCAGGCCCATTTATACACTGCCACCTGCTGCAGCAATACAATCCTCTCATTGTCATCGACATATTGAAGCTGCCATTGCGGACGTGTTGAGAGGTAACGCAAAGCATCCAAGAGCACTTTACAATTTACTGAGAAATCTCCTCCATTACAGTTAATCTGCACTGCTATTGCTTTGAGGCGAGAGGGTGGGGGGACAAATTGGCCGCTAATGCTGCGAATCACTCCCCCTTTCTCCGGGGTTGCAGCAAGGCACTGTCAGAGCTCTGGCACAGAGTTTCTGTTGGGAACATGAATGGCAATGAGGCAGCGTGGGAGGTCATGTTTTGAGGAACAATCGCAGGCTGAAATGTGAAGTCATTAAAGGGGTTATGAAGCTGTTTTCAATCCCGGCGGTTAAACGGTTGGCCGAAATTACTGAACGTAACATACAATTGCTACTCGCGTGATCGTGTGATAAATCACACAGCGTGTTTGAGTAAGAATGAGATATGAGACCAGAGGAGCTTTGTCAACAAGGAAATTACATCCGAGTGATGAAGTGCCTTGTGTTAGTATGGCTCTCACCGTACTTTAGTTAGGTTGAATAATGTTCAATAATTACCGCTTCAGACAACAATGGAAATTCCTCTCGCAGGTTTTTAGCAAGATAGTCAAGAATTTTGAATTTAGGCAGCCCATTTGAATGGTTTTGAGTAGTTGTTTGTGCCATGAGCTACTGTCTGATACAGCTGTGTGGAGTTAGTTTTAGAAGACATTCGAGCAGAATTCACTTTTGTTAAACCCTCCAGTTTGTTCTTATGAAGATGTTTTAAGGTATGTTTAAATTTTTTATTGTTTTAATGTATGTTTTATTGCAAACATCATAGTGATGCCATCATTTTGAGGTTAGGAAGATATAGCCAAGGTTCTAACAAGTACAATTCTGCTTGAAGTCTTTAAAAAGTCCTAAGAATAATGGATGACGTACTGAATACAGAACACAATTATAGCGTCAACATAAGCCATGAAAGCTGATGAGGGCAGTCATTTCATTGAGACAATAATGCAGTATTCAATAGTATTGTTGTACGTGAACACACCCTTGTTGTTTTCATTAAGGCACAACACCCACACTGCCTTCAGTATTGATTCAATGGCCGTATTAATTCAGTGGAGGTTTTCCGTTCCGTTTCAGCTCAGAGCAATGTCAAGCAGGAGCAATAAAAGCAGAACGCCTTGAGAATACTGCATTATTCTCTGGGGCGAGCAGAACAGGTCGACAAGCAGACAAGCAGAAGGATTGTGGATAGCATTCTCCGCGCTCACGTTTTGTGCTTCCTCTTCTGGTATTTTGTCACCATGTCTTGTAAACTGAAGGAAAAGTGTAGGACACACCAAACAAAGGAAGAAGAGAAAAGTGAGATTCACCATGAGCACATTTGACAACAGAGAGCAAACCCACACACACACTGTGAGGCGGTTATTCGGTAAATCAACACATCCCGGTGCCGCCCTCATCCTCAAATTGAGCCAGGGAGTGTAATGTCTCCTTTTTATAGGTCTGTATTGTTGCAATGTTTACCTCAGCGGGCTGTGGGCTTGCATAACCTTCAACCTCTCTACAAAGAGGGGAGGAATAACCAACAAGGGAAAACTACCAACCGACCAAAGAGCCGAGCAAACGAGTCAAACAGGGGAGAGAAAAATGGTTGAGTGTAACAAAAAGCCGAGCAAGAAGGAATTTCAAAGGATGGAATAGTTAGGATTTATACAGATACAATACGGTCTCAAAGGGCTACTTACAATTATATATAATATGACTTGATAAATTAAACTTTTGCTTGAGCTAAACCACAATTCTCATTTTCATACTCTTTGTTGCTCTTTCACATTTGAGATGAAGGAAATATTTATATTAGCTAAGCTTAACGTGATATAGTCAATCAAATGTTGAGTGCTAACAACCCAACAAACGTCCTTATAAACACTTACAGATGTTCTGTATGTGTACCGTCGGGAGAAACAACAACGTCGTGGTTTACCTGTTGATCATGTCATCGTTTTCGTCACTCTCCATGTCATCCTCGATAGCCGCTTGCAAGTCCCCTATTCGCTTGAAGGCCAGTTTCAGATCCACCTGTAAACTCTGGTTGGCTGCCTCAAGGCTCTCAATGTCCATTTCCTGGTGAATGGCCATAGATCAGGAAGTGGCAATAGTTTTCACCCCGGCTTATCACGTTTCCATATTAAACCCTTCATTTTAAACCGGCCCAACTGCGCACCGTGCCATAGCAGACTGTGCCCTTAATGCGGCTGTGATTGAAATACTCTCATAGCCTCACCAGTTCATGTTTCTTGCGGCTAGCCTCTGTCTCCTTCTTGGAAAGCTCGCCCATCTCCTCTTTCACGTCCCTTATCTGTCGCTGCATGCGTTTGTTCTGCTCCTTCTCGCGGCTCTCAGAAGCGCTGTACTGGTTCCTCTCCTCTGACATCTTCTCAAGGTTCTCTTTCAAACGAGCCACCAGGGTCTGTGGAAAAAACATACAGCGCTTCAGTGTCACATGTTGTGGTCCCATGCAAGCTTGATGCCTTCTGTGAAGCGTGATTTGTTTTTTAAAGTAACTGGTTTTATGTTGTGTTCAGACCATTGGAACAAATGTAAACAATGGTGACAACTCCACTTCCGACATATTGATATGTAAATATCTAGAAATATATTGTCCTTTCATATGCCCCATTGTATTACGCAATATATTGTTATATTAAGTGGAGTCCATCCATAAATAGAATACCGACAACACTTTAAATTGTGTAAAGCAGTGGTTTTCAAAGTGGGGTCTGCACCAGGGGCCAAATTGGAGAAATTAAGAGAGAAAAAGTATAATTTTAAGTATAATTTAAAATTATTATAGATACATATTTATTATAAAACAGAATTCAGAAACATATACAGCATATCTTATTTACCACGCCCCTTTCTAATTGCCTAATCATTAATCCCAAATTGTTAGTTGATCTAGTAACTCATGTTGTTAAACTCAACTGAAACATTGCATATAAACCTTTAGAAAAGAAGACAGTAATGTTGAATCCAATGCAATAATAAAATATTTGAAATATAAAATTGCTCTTTATTGCATTAAATAAAAGTAAGGAAAAGAAGCTAATACTATTTGGGAAGCCTTGGCTGCAGCCTTCAACTGTGAAGTAAATGTCATGCCTTCTTCCTGTGACATATTGCTAGAAAGGTTTCATTTCCAGGGACTACCTCACCTCTAGCCTCTTGATCTGGGTCCTCTCATACTCCAGTTTGGTCTCCAGCTCACGAATCTTGGCCTCCTGACGGCTCACTAGTGACTTCTCCACCATGGACTGTTCCTGGAACTCTAACTGGCTCTGCAGGGAATGGAGCTACACACACACGCACACACACACACACACACACACAAACACTCGTGGTAATGACTTCACACACACTGCTTCTGGACTGGTCACTGCTCACCTCTCCTCCCTTAGCTCATTTTGAGCCAGCTCCTCAAAACGCCCTATACAGTACATCCTTGTTAAGTGTAAATGTCAAAACCCAAACAAACGGGATCAGAAAAGTATTGTATTCTACCGTACATATCTGTTTCGAACTAAGGTCCCACAATACGGAAGTGACTTAGATTCTCCACATGCTATGCAGTTACACCCTCCTGTTCAAAGCCCTGAACAACGAGTTAAGAGATAAGCCGTTCAGTCACAAAAGGCAAGACCATGTAGATCCCAGAGAAAGACATGCTTGGGAGGAGTGCCCTGGGGGTGGGGGGCGGATGTTGCCGGAACACTTGTTCCATTTGATGTTTTCTCTTTCCACATGGGTGCAATATGGATGAAAGGTACATTAGAACAAAAAAGCTGAAAATGCACCATAGCGCCTAATGAGGTCCTTTGAATCCGAGACAAGCATAGTGCCCCTTTCATGCCATTTAAGTAGCACGCTTTTCCTCCTGCTGGGACGGAGGGGATATGATAACCATTACAAGGTCAGGTGTTATAGATTCAGATTTCTGCTGCCATCTTCGGATGATCGTGAGAGTGACATTCATTCTTGCGTGTGCGTCTGGTGAACAATTAACAAAGGCTGAAGGCGGTATATGACTAGCCAGACGGGACATACAACTCTATTAAAGAAATAATTAACATTTACTTTTCATAACAGCGTGACTGATTTGTAACAGTCAATTTAAAATAAATTACTAGCACAAAACATTTTTTTTTTATCCTGTATAATATTTTTTATTTATGTAATTTCTTTCTTTGTACCCATTGTTTTACCAACAAGTCAACAAGTAATGTTATTGTGTTTGGCCATTGGCCAGTGAAATGGGAGTCCTCATTCAGGTGTGAAGGTGAGATTGCAATTTTGTCACATGACATGCCATGTTTACTGATTCCCTCGATTAAGTTGCAAAGTATCGTTGCTCCGTTCACAGAGAGGCTAACACAAAAAGAAGAATGCATCCAAATAAACAGACAGGAACTCAAGGGTGAATGACACTCCATTTACCCTTAAGGAAGCGTCGTGGTGGCATGGTTGTCTGAACTACATACGGTAGGGAAGACATTTGTATTTGTAAGCGGAATATTCCAAAAAAATGATGTCGGTCCTTGAGAGGTTAAACATTTAATACAGTTGTACCTTCTCTTGAACCTCTTGCTTCTCCTTTCTGGCTTCCTCCAACTGGGCCTGTAGGTCACTGATCTGGCTCAAGTCTCTGGCAGACTAACACACGCACACACACACACACACAGAAAGAGAGAGACTGTGTGTTTGCAGTGGAACTCATACATTCAAACAGTTAAAACTGAGACTAATGTGAGTAATGAGACTCACATTGTGAGATTAAATGAGACTAATGTGATCTCACAGATTGCACTTTGACTCACATGTGTCTGTGTGTGTGTGGTGGATGTAGCCAAAACACATAGTAAAGAGAAGGCTTTTTTTTTTATATAAGGTCTTCAAATGTATCTGCTTTAAAATACTTAATGTGCTCTTCTTTCCCGTCTATTCAGTTTATTTCCCGCTACACTGATTAGTAAAACTAATCTAAATAAATTACTATATTTATATATCATCTTAACACTTTGACTTATAGCGCCCCCTTAACTGTCTACCCAACTGTGCATGAAAGTGTGAGTTACTGTATGGGGATGGGTAGAGAATGATCTGAGCCCAATAGCTCTGTGAAGGCTATAGAGCAGTTCAAACCAGTACTTATGTGGGGTATGTACTGTCAAGTCAAGTCAAGTTTATTGATATAGCCCTTAATTCACATTACAGTCTTAAAGGGCTTCACTTGGAAACAAACAACACCCCCTTAACATGCTCCTTCACCCGGGCAAGGAAAAACTTCCATTAATAACTCCATAGGGGAAAAGGGATGAAACCTCGGGACGGGACCTCAAAAGGAGGAATCCACCCCTCCAGGATGGTTAAGATGCAATATGTGCTGATAGGCCAACCAGATTTAGCAATAAAACTGTGAATTATGAATGAATGCTGGTTTCATCTGCACGGGCAAACCAAAAACTGCCATTTTGTACAATGAATGCTGGTTTCATCTGCACGGGCAAACCAAAAACTGCCATTTTGTACAAATGAAACCAGCATTTTGTACAGATGAAACCAGCATTATTTCACAAAAAGGCAGTTTTTGGTCTGCCCGGGCAAACCAAAAACTGCACGGGCAATGGTGGTCAAGGAGCTTTAAAGCTGAATTAGGTAGGATTTGAGAGTTGCAACGACAAATAGCTAAAAGAGAACAAATTTGCACACATCAATACAAAACGTCACCACCTTTCCTTCTGCTCCCTCCTTCTGGAGCCTGTTGGGCAAAGCAGCATTGGCAAACCTGTTGTTGTAGTTGTGTGTGTGTGTGTGTGTGTGTGTGTGTGTGTGCGTGTGTGCGTGTGTGCGTGTGTGTGTGTGCGTGCATTCATGTGATTGTCAGGTAAGATAGATTTGCCAGACCAATCAGGAAAAAGTTGCCCAGATTGGTCAATATTTTTCAGACAGCTGCCAAAATCTACATAAACTTAAAGAGAGGCAGGGGCGATTAACCAGAGCAGATACTCTCACAGAGCATTTCACTCGCTAATAGCGGTCTATGGCATTTCTAAGACATTACAGTAAATGTTTATCTCTAAAGTCCTACATACAGTGCAGCACCTTTTAAGTTATATATATTATAAATATAAATATTATATATATATTATTAGTTACCCAAAGTGACCCACACCATTTATTATTCAAGCGCACCTTTCCTTGAGTACAGGGGCAGAGATTAGGCAGAGGCTGGGTTACCTGGGAGACGGCTACCTTGTGTTTCTTCATCAGCTCATTCATATCCTCCTGGTCCTCCTCCATGCGAGACTGCAGGTCATTTTTCTCCCGCTGCAGACGGCTAACCTGCTCCTCCAGCTGAGCGGCAGAAAGAGGGAGAGAGAGAGGGAGAGAGAGAGAGAGAGAGAGAGAGAGAGAGAGAGAGAGAGAAAGAGACAGAGAGAGAGATTTTAGTGCCGGATGACAGGCTGTATGCATGAGCTATTGAATGTGATAAATGGTCATTAACTAGCCAGGCCCAGGCAGTGCCGGGATCTCATCTAATGTCTATAAAACACAGGCTGGACGGTGTGCTGTGGCTGGAAGGACGACACCAATTTGAGATAATCAATTGGCTCATTTAGGCAGGGGGCTGGGGGAAGTGTGGCCGGGGCAGCATAGTGCCGCTGTCCTGTAGAGAGCTCTTCCTCTGCTTTGGAGAGCGACAGACCGGGGCCTTCGGCGAGGGCATTCTTTAATCGGAGACGTTTACCAGACCTTCCCTCACCATAAACACAGCAATTAACAAGTCATGCACTGCCAGAGCGGTTTATGCCTTCCCCAGGGACACAAACATCCTCAGTCCACAGCACCATATATAATATAGGGCTTGCCCTCGGGAGACAGCCCATAATGATGAGGCAAGGTGGGGCGTATCTTAGCAATTTCTTCTCCTCCATTAGAAAAAAAGTATGTGACACGCGTTATATGGCGTTTATTCCTAGGCTGTATACAACTGTTGGTGCTGCTTTGCTAATTCAAAAGGGAAGAAAAGTCTATGGGTTTCTTCAATTATCATAAAAGGAGGCAAGAAACACTAATGCCCACATTTATTGTTGTCTCTAACCGGTAAGCGGTAAACAATAAGTGGCAAAGAAAATAACAAAACATTCAGGAAAAATTTAATAGCTATAATTATAAATATAGATTAAGAACTAAATAAAGTATATACACAGTATACTGTATGCAGATATACGCATAACGTAAAGAATGGAATACTGTTATTACAGTAAGCACATAATTCTAACAGAAATCACACGTCAGAGGGAAATGTACAGTATTTATGGAGTGCATAAATACATGTCAACTACTTCCTGAACAAAGTTGGACCTCCTGGAGTTCAGGCCGGCTCTTCCTCAGACTCACCGACACCTTGGCTTTCGCTATGTCGTCCATTTGAATGTGCAAGTCCTCTATTTCAATCTCCATGCCCTTGCGAGCTTTCACCGCTGCCGCGCACGTGAACTCCGACTCCTCCAGCTGTGAAAAGCAGGACGGAGCACAACTTGATGGAGCAGTGATGGAGAATATGTCCAGTATATGTCTGGGTCAAAGAAACATCTCAGTCACTCTAAAAATACCCAGCACACGGTACCTAGTTCAACCCTGTTCGTATGCACGCACTGTATGCACAGAAGTGAATTATATGCAGTAAGTGTGCACTGTGCTGGTCTGTGCAGTCTGTGCTACAGTGTTACGGGGTGGCGGATGAGTAGTGTGGTGGTAGTACCTGGTTCTTCAGCTGGACGATCTCCCGCTTGCTGGGAGCGTTGCTCTGAAGGTGATCTAGCATAATCTGGGTGTCAGCCAGCAGGACTTTGGTTCTCTTCAAGTCTTTCTTCAGCCTCTTCTCTGTCTCCACATCTCTTTGGCTCACCTGTTGACAAGGCACTCCGGTTAACTGACCAAGCAGTGTTATAACGTGCACTTTCTCAATTAAGGATACTATTACTGTATATAGTTACGTGTGAGTATTAAGTATCATTTCATACACACGTTAATGAATACAGTAGTATGTTAGTAATGTAATGCTGTATAATTCTAAAGTGTTACATTTCGGTACTTCTATGTACATAATCAAATATTTATGTTCTATATTGAAGAAATGTTTTAGTTTGGGAGAAAAAGCCAAATGTAGTACAGAAGCCCATGCAAGTAAGAGCCACCACCGACTAAAGGCACTGGTGATATGGTACACCATCATTCAACACCACTGGTGACACCATCGTTATTATGGCTGTGGCTTTAGGAACTAAAAAAACAACTTTCACATCATGTTTAAATTAGGAAAACAAAAATCAAAACGTATCGAAAATTCTGCTAGAACAAGCAACAACAACTGCAGGGAAAGAGCGCTATCAGGGACTGCAGATTGCAATCAACTGAAGCACACACACACACACACACACACACACACACATCACATGGGCTGAGTGTACCTGGTCCTGGGCACTCAGCAGTTTGGTCTCAAGCTCTCTTCTCTCTCGCAACACTTTCTGCTTGTCGTCATACTCCTCTTCCAGCTGCGCCTCCATCTGTCTCAGCTGCAGGACGCACGGACACAGCGTCAGGACACAACACCATCTATCACCGCAGCGGGCTGCGCTCACGGGTCAAAGACAAATAGATCCCGGCTACGGTTGCTAGGCCTCTGGACGCAGATGGCAATCAAGCAACTGACTAATGGTTTAAGTTACTTGAAAAACTTTACCACACCACAGGAAAACAAAGACAATCATTATTTAGAGTTAGCAACGTGAACCTTACATTGTGTTATACAGTGTATGTATATGGGCAACATGTGGGCTAATGGTTATTTTTACCTATATCCTCTCACTGATATACATATCAGTAATATTTGATGTACAAAATGTTGCTAGCTGTGCAACAATTGATGTCAAGAACCTGAACTGTACTAGTGGAATGTACTTTTTGAATGTTAGGATGTTAGGATTCCCCAAATAAATAAGTAAATAAATAACAGCTAAACTGACATTTCTGCATCTCAAAAACGAAACAACGTTGACATTTATTCAACGAATGAAATGAAAAAGTCGGAGGTATGAATTTAAGGGACCTCGCCGGGATAATAGCAACAGCAGAATAGGCCAAGCGTGTTGTAATCTGGCATCCTGTTGTGTACGCACGTATATTGTTTGTCACCGGTGTGATATGGAATTCTTGTATACTATTAGCTCCAGAGGCAGAGGTTATCTACGGCTGCGAGAATGCTGCAACACGCAGGGCGCTGTGAAGATAGGGGAGTGTGCCCCTACCTTTTTACTGCAGGACTGGCGAACCTCCTCCACTTCCTCCTCTTTGCTGTCAATCTCCTTAGAGTGGGTCTGCCTCTGCCTCTCCATCTCCATCTCGAGACGCAATTTAGCCTAGAGAATAACCACGCACGCGCGCACACGCACACAGCACACAGTAATTTAACTATAGAAAAGAACACGTTATGCAATTACTATGTTTACATGCACACATACATGAATTGCAGAATTATTTGTAAAATGACAGGAGAAATGGCATTACAGTAAAAACAGTGTTTTGGTGGTGTCAATGCTATGCACGGTGAGTTAATGCTAAGTGATAACAAAACATCACCAACGATTTATACTGTAACCAACGCTGTTCCTACAGCTGCTAATGTGAGTTTCTGAGAAGGTCACAACGTGACTCCACATTCTAATAAAATAAAAATCAAGCGCAGCAAATGGAAAAAGCTGTTGGGATTAGTTACTCGGCTGAGTCATCCTTTGCTTTACCTCAATCATCCCGAAATAGCAGTAAAATTGAGGCGCGCGTTGCCTCACAATAACAATACATGGCGTCAAGGCTGACAAAGCGACACCATCTAATTCGACGTGCTTTCATGCAATCCGTCGGCGGTTAACAGCTGGAGTCGACATTTTGGAGGGAGGAGGGAACACGTCAATGCTGTCCACAGGTTCACCCGTGCGTGTCACCCCCCCTTCCCCCTCCCCCCTCCCGAGCCCACACCTGCTCCAGCATCTGGATGGCTCCTGCCTGCTCGTCCAGCTCTTCCTCCTGGTCTTTGACCTTGGCCTCAAGGTCGCGCAGCTGCTTCTTGGCCTTGGCCTGGCAGGCCACGTCCTTGGACTCTTGGGAGGAGAGGTCCTGGAGCTCCGCCTCCAGATGTTGTAACTTCATACTGGCTGCACACAGCTCATTGTCCTTGTCCTGTAGGACACACACGCACGCACACGCACGCACGCACACACACACACACACACACACACATGCACGCACACACGCACACACGCACACACGCACACATAAAGGCAATAAGTGCATCACAGGGGCTGGCAAAACACACATTCAAAATACATACACAGAACACTATAACCTACAGTACATACAGTAGACACGCACTGAAAAACACACACACGCACGCACGCACACACGCGCACGCACACGCACACACACACACCTCAATCAAACACTACAGAACAAAGAACATACCGTATGTATTATACCCACATACCATACACGCACACACACACACACACATATATAAATAATACCCCACAAGTGGACAAACAAATACCCAAAGTACATACACACACACACACACACACACACACACTCCAATATGTAGGAGGAGCAGCCCAATTATGTCATACAGAGGACAGGGAGAGCAGACAGGCTGTCCCTGGAGGACAAGGGACACATCAGTGTGTGTGTGTGTGTGTGCGTGTGTGATCTACCTGCAGCTGTTGGCGCAGGCTGAAGATTTCTCCAGTCATTATGTCCCTCTCCCTGGCCAGCTTCTCTCTCTGGTTGCACTCTCTCTGGACCTCTGCCTGCACCTGGCTCAGCTCCATGTCGAACCTGTACACACACACAGTATACATATACATACATATATAGAGAGGAACGAGTATACATATATATATATATATATATGTGTATAT
>JAODTR010024813.1:0-23393 GCA_025399935.1 Amblyopsis rosae
TGCCTGCTCGCAGTGTGACCAACTTCCAGTCTGCCCACGACACCGACGTGTCCCTCACCACCGACGTGTATTTCGATGAGAAGTTTGAACCGATTGACGACCTTAACTCTGACTCTGTTTGGTAAGCTGTGCATTCATAGTGACAACATATCCAGCTGCCCAACGTAAATCCAGCTCATTGGCATGCACTGTATATTTAGATGTCCTCTGAAATAGCAACATTCAGGCAAGCCGGACCTCATGCCATACTTTGGGAGGTGAACTACTTCTTTAAAGCTGCATAAAATATCATAAAACATACACTAAACAGCATCATACGTACAAGCACAAAAAATATGATTTCTATTAGCTGTACAGATAGGCTGGAAACAGAGAGGTTCCAGTGGACGACACTTTTGCATTTGATGTTTGGAAGGGAGAGCAGGGGCCTTTTCACCCAGTGTTCCATGCCAGTCAACGGGGAGCTCTGTGGATTTCACCACAATATTGAGCATTATTTCTATCCGGGGGTGTTAATGGGTATATTGAGTATTCTACATTATATCCCAAGTACCCACGATCAATCTGAGGCCACAGTGGTACTTCTGCAGCAAACTGTTTTGTGGTAAATTGACTATGTTTCAGGCCATGCATGGTAGATTTAGCTGTCTGGGCTCATGCCTATATCAGCCTCTACAGTAAAATGCTGCTGGTGACACGCCCACTTAAGAGCCCGGAAGCATTCCATTTTGCCTTCCATTGAAATGCATTGCAACGTGCCATCATTGTTTTTATCTTATCTCTGTGTAAGCTGTGCTGTATGAGCTCTGCATTACAACTCATGTTCCTCCATAGGAACTTCCATGTGTGGAATGACTGCTGGATGGCTAGGCCAGACCTGCCCCCCGGCCACGGTGGCTGGCAGGCCGTGGACTCCACCCCCCAGGAGACCAGCCAGGGCACCTTCCGCTGTGGCCCCTCCTCCCTCCACGCTATTCGCTCAGGCCAGGTCTACCTTAAACATGACACGCCTTTCATCTTCGCTGAGGTGAGTTCTAGCATCTAGGCTCCCAAATACCATTCGCCAGATGTAAACGCCTGTACAAAGAGGCATTTATATATATATATATATATATATATATATATACTATGTGCACCTCCGTGTCTGTGCACCACACACACACACACACACACACACACACCACACACAAACACAGACGCACGTACATAGTATTACTAACATAAATGTGTGGCTGCCCTGTATATGTAAACAAAGGACAGAGGATTTCACAACACACACAGGGAGTGTGATATCAGTCTATGCCCAGGATGTAATTACTGTATAAAAAACATAAATAGAGCACCTTAAAGTGTGTGCTGTGTTTTATTTCATAGCCTGTAAACTGCAAGTATGAAGATATATATAATTCTCTATATAATTCCCATCAGGTGAACAGTGACAAGATTTACTGGCAGAGGAACCTGGATGGCACCTTCCACCAGATCTACAGTGAAAAGAAAGCTGTTGGTCACTCCATCAGCACCAAAGCTGTGGGCTCCGATGAACGGGCTGACATCACACACCTTTACAAGTTCCCAGAAGGTACTGCTGGTCATGTCTAGCTCTGGTCAGCCCATTCAGATTGACTGAAAACCATTACTGCTGTTTATACAGTAGAGAGTATATATTCCTATAGCACCCCTATGGGTGCTATAGGGTGGTTGAGTCAGTCTTTACTGTGACAGACTTCCAAAGTACAGGGTATGCATGCACACCAATTATGTAATTACGGTAATGTATTACTTTAGTACACAGTTTCCTTCCAAACGTCTATCCAAACTGTTGCCTGTAATAGCATGAATTTGGAGGGTGGTATTTGGTTAGGTACACTAAATACTTATGGAAAAAGCTTGTTGATAATTGAATTCAAAACAAAACAAAAACACCTCTCCCTTCAATGCCATAGGGTGCTCATCCATATGCTCCATCCAATACATTGGAAATGCATTGCGAAGACTATGATATTGTTATGTTTATGTTCCTATTTAGTGCAGAAGCACCACACACACAGATCGGGCCGCTGGTGATTTTGACTAAAAGCGTATTAGCTTACAGTAGCTTACCCCACCTTTAACTTCACTTCCCGCTTTCTGGCTCCCAGACACGGAGGAGGAGCGCATCGCCGTGGAGACCGCCAGTCGCTACGGCACCAAGCCAGAAGTCTACTCTGCGGCCAGAGTGGAGGACGTGTGCGTGGAGGTGAGGATGGATGGAGAGGGACCCCAGATGGGGGCCGACGCCAAGCTGACCATCGTGGTGAAGAACCTGAGCTCGGAGCCTCGCCGGACCACTCTGCACAGCCAGGTGGCCGTCATGTACTACACTGGGGTGCTGAAGGGCAACGTCAAAAAGGAGAAGCTGCCCGTGGAACTCATGCCCAATGAAGGTCAGCTATCTGCTTAACCTTACAGGCAGGTTTAGCTTGCTAATTTCAACCTCAAATCAAAACATATTGCCTCAGAAGCTCTGCCCCAACCCCGACATTGAAACACATTGCGAAGCCAAGGGCCTTGTTGTTGTTGAGGTGTTCGCCACTTTGTTTATGTGCCTACCAGATTATTTTTTCAGCACGCACATAGAAGATATCGAATTGCATGGAGATATTTGATGAAGTTGACAAAAAGTGTAGGCTTAAAATTAGCGTGCAATAGCTTGCTATGCCTTTCATCTTTTCAAGGCAACGGTGTTGTGTGCAATGTGTGGGGATTTTTATTTCTGTGGAAAATAGGTTCACATGGTAACACATTATTATTGACGCACTGGACAGACTTGTAGTTAGCATTGTAGCCTTATTTGTTCCAGCTGTTGTTCTTTATGCAAATCCCAAATACAATGACAAGAACGCACATCAGTGTTAATAATTAATGTAACTAACTCATTCGTGACTGGCACAAACAGCTGGTATGAAAGATTCAAAATGTAGGCTTTTGTCTACTTCCTCCTCAGTGGAAATATTACTTGACTTTTCGAAATGCAGATGTTTACTGCAAAAAAAAGGGTTGGGCGTGCATATTGATTCTCAGGGCAAAAACAAATGTACATATATATTTGAGAAAGAGAGAACGGGGAGGTCTTTGAAAATTCATTAACACATTTTCAGCATCCACTACTGTAGTCAAACATCAGCCTGAGGCTTAGAAGCCCTGCTCCCTAATCATGAGATTGTGGTTTTCAAACTTTGGAAAATCAATGGTTTTCAGTGTCAACGGGTTTCAACGTGAGACTGCTGTACTATAATATGAGCTCTTGTTCACACTGATGTAATCATCTCATCTCCCCATGCAGAGAAGACCATTGAGTGGGTGCTTCTCTACCAGCAATACCAGGACCAGCTGGTGGACCAGGCAGCCCTGATGTTAACGCTGTCTGGAAGGGTCATTGAGACCCAACAGGTCTTGGCCAACCAGACTAGCTTTAGGCTACGAACGCCAGACCTCATCATTAAGGTAAGCTAGCATTTAGCATTAGCATGTACAGTAGTGTTAAGATGGCCTACGGACAGTGGTTTTCCAAGCAGCAACATAAATAATGGATATAAATTATTTATAAAAATATATAAAAAAAAACTTGTACCTAGATTTTTGCTAGATTGTTTTATTGTAAAAAATATTGCAAAAACATGTAGGCCTATACGTAATGTGGTTATGGTCAGCGGATGACAGGCACATTGTTTCCCGCAGCCTTTGGGAGAGGCCATAGTGGGTAAAGAAATGGCAGCAAAGATCACCTTCACGAACCCGCTGCCACGGACACTGAAGAGTGTGACCTTCAGAGTGGAGGGTCTGGGCCTGCAGACTGGCCATGAAGTCATTGTGGGGTAAGACAGGAAGCACCTTTATTTAAAGCTGCATATAGGATAACTGTTCTATGGTTACATGTGTGGATTAAACTGTAGCTACGGCATTGGAGATGTACTGTAAAGTGGTCATTCACAGTTACAGTGAAATCAACCACATAATAACACGCGGATTTGTATTTAGCTACCAGATGGGGATGCTAATTTTCAGTGTTCAGTTGTTTTGCTTTGGCCCTTCTCAGATTGGGACTAGCCTCACTAATTGCTAGCCTCACTTATTGCTAGCCTCACTAATTGCTAGCCTCGATAATTGCTAGCCTTGCGAGACCATCCTGAGCTTGCGAGCTTCAGTTTAATTTTGCCGTGAGAATCGTGGAAAGCCTAGAACTAATTCCGAATGTGTCCGAGTAGCAAATGAATTTAGCAATCGTGTTGATGGCTATATGGGCGTGGTTTAGGTTTGCCGACAGCGAAAACGACCAGATGGTTCATCCAATCAACTGCCAAGTATTTTTTTTTTTTAAATGCCTGCCGTTTACAAGCAGTTTAAATGTATGGCTCCCCAGATGGACGTGTGACTTAACAATGAATCTGGCACGGCAGGTTAACTAACTGCCCCTCTTCCTTTTCAGTGACGTCACTGGTAACTCTACAGTGACGTTGACTGAGCACTTCATCCCCACCCAGCCAGGGCCCAGGAAGCTAGTAGCATCTTTGGACTGTAAACAGCTCACACAAGTGCACGGTGTGGCCGACATCAATGTCCTGGAGCAGTGAGTCGGCTGTTCTAACTCACCGTCCATTCATTTGGTTTTCTTTCTTTGTTTTCCTCACCCTACATTTAAAAATGTTAATGTTTATATTTCAGATTTTAACTTTCAACTCACATTTTGAAACTTTGGATAGACAGATCGGTTATATTTTGAGCAATAACAGTGTTATTCATTTGTATTATTACTTTGTATTATAACTTTAATTCCACCTGTGCCTTAGCCCGAGGTGGTAAGACAAGTTATAGTATATCAGTGTTAACTGATACCTTCATTTTTAGTATCTTGAGTGAAAGACAAATGTCAGATACATCTGTGCCTTTTCCTGAAGTGGTATACTGTATCGCTGTAGCATGCAAGTAGAATGGCAAATATTTGTAAAGCATTTGTTCTGAAATGAACTACTGTTAACTACTGTAAAGCGAGCCTACTTAATACCACTATCTATCTTCTTGCACTAATATTTTAAGCAAATGGCTTCTGTGTATAAAGTCTGTTTTTTTACTTAATGTAATGATGTAAATAAGTTTAGTATGAAATATTTTTACCACCTTAGCCTACTGCATAACTTGTACATGTCAAATGTCCTCACAGCGTAGCACGTGAAGGTCCAGTTTTTACCTGATAACAGCAGTTTGTAGACTGTACAATATACTGACACATAATGCAACTGAGCCAATGCTAACCGTATCAATGGACACGGTTTATCCTTGTCCTAAGCAACATTTCACTGGTCAGGTGTTCAATTGCGTTCTAAATACGTAACACTGAAATCTGTATTAGCTTGTTTGAACTTTCATGTAATTGTTGTATAATATTCAGTGGATTTATTAATACACTGAAATTATTATTATTATTATAATGTTTTTTATACATGTTCCTATTTACTCTCACACTGAAAGCAGTCAACAATGTGAAGGAAACTATTTTAATGGAATGATATTTTAATAACATGATATTATTTCTTATTCTATACCATTATAAAGGTGTGTGAATTACTAATAAAATCAAATTTAAAGAGATGGGAGTATATGTATATATTTCATTTTTTCATAGTGAAAGGCCTATAGCTCAAACGACCATCGCCATAAAGATCAGAGGAAAAGCATGCTCATGCACAAACACAACTTTCTCTCTAACAATCTCTCCTTCAGCCACTTCTACTTTATGAGCAAAAGTGACTCACGTCATCACCTGCCTACTGTATAAACAAACCTGTACAAACAAAGGTAGGCATACTAACTTTTAGTATTTTTTGTTTAATGTTGACACAGTTGGGTGTCTACATCTTGAAATTCTTTCACCAATTGATTTAAGAAGAGAAAAAGTAAGCAATAAATAATCAAATTTTGTGATCAAATTCAGTATGTTTTACTCAGAAATTAACAATAATACCCTAGATTAACCTTCAATCTGGCAAGGAAAAACACAAAAAATGTAATAATTCAAGCCTAGATTAGAACAATGGATGCCGACCGAGTGGGCAAAGCAAAACAACAGGAATTACACCGTTACCCTACAGGTAATTTTACTATACAATAAAATAATGTTTTAAATATAAATTGTATGACTTTTGCTGACAACTGGAAATGCACTTTTGACTTCAAACAGCAGCAGTAAAAGCAGCTACACTAGGTTGTTATACTGTGTACACAGTATAGACAGTACATGTGGCAGTCCAGTTAGGCAAAAACAAGTCTAATCCATGACAGTATAGTTGGATGTCTCAGCATTTATGTATTCAGCAAAAAAACAAAACAAAAACAACAACAACATAAGATTAAATAAATAAATAAAGCCTTCACATATCTACAAGAGTGTGTGGATGAGAGGAAAGATCCTCACTCTAAGAAGTTATACTCACAGTACTGGAAATACATACTGTGTTGTGCCAGATAACTCTGTGAACAACACAGCAAACTGTTTGAAAGCTTTGTTGTGTGTAGGTTTTTCATCACTATATTACAGTAGAAACTCGTTATTCATATTATAAATCAAAGACAGAATCATGCGTTAGACTTTCATGGTGGCTTGAAAAGTAATTTAGCAAAGGTAATATTCACATTTAAAACCTTATATTGACATCTAGTGGTTGATTTAAATCATTGTTGCATATATTATAAGTGTTAGGGTCAAAATGGTAAATGGTATGCTACAAAAAGTGCTCAGAAAATAGTTAATTTAATCAATAATGCTATGATTCAGTATTGGCCTTTGATTAAGTTCAAACAGTTATACAGACAGATATTGTGCAACTTACCTGCAGATCGGGAACTGGGTGAAAAATATTAGGCTACAGTCACTGTAAAATAAACATTTCTGTATTATGTGTATTCTCTACAAAATAGGGTCAAGGCTATTTTGCGTAATATACTGATGTATAATATTTAATATTATATAATTTTATATTCTACTCTGGAGTATATAAAAGTTAAAGTCTGTGTAAAGTCTGTAAAAAAAGACTCTATGAGAGAATGTATTAATGAAATACTCAGAAATATACAGAATTTCATAGAATTCTTTGGAGATAGATGTCATCATGACCACAAATAATACGAATGTTCTATAAATAGAACATTACCAAGACATTTTGGGCCAGGCCCCCAGAGACTGATAGCAACAACAAATCCTTCTAAATGTTCAAAGCTAAGTTTATTCTAGAAGAATACTTAGTGAGGTAATTCTATTGTAGGAAATGTGTTATTTTATAAAGCTGGGCCAGTATAAAATAAAAACAAATAAAAGTTCACGTTGTTTTATCTGTGATTTTTGCAATAAATGTTACACAGATTGACTTTCTTGTGTAAATATTGTGTAAACATATTTATATGTAAAACTGCACTTTGTATCTCTACAAATATGTGCAATATGTCTACAAATATCAGTGATTTGCATAGTCAACTACAAATGGTGCCTGTAAAGAGTTAAATATATTTGGGAACATCTGGAATCCACAAGTGATCATGTGAACAAGAGAAAGTCACGATTTGCAGATCGAGGCTGGCGTCCAGCAAGGACCACAAACTGAACCATGAAGCCTCTCAGAACACTCACCTTCTGCCTGTTAGCTTGCCTCCCAGGTAATGTCTGATCATTTTATGTCTGCGTAATGTTTGTGATTACAGACGTGTGCACTGTAACACCAAAACGTTCTCCTTTTCTGCTCTAATAAGACTGTGGTATGGTACACGGCCACAAAGCACAGACCAAGTGATGTGGAAAATATGTGTGTTGTATTGTCATTATTGACTGTAAAGGCTTACCTCTTTGTCTTTTCGTAACGTGTAGATTAGCTTTCCCATCAAGGTTCAGTGAGACACTCATTGACAATCCACTGTTTAAAGCCTGCACCATCGCAGCTGTAATGATAGAACAGGGAGCACAGAGAAGGAAGGGAAAGTGAAACTTATATTTTTATGGGAAGCTAAATCAGAAGTGTCCTAACATTCCCCTACTCCCTCCCCCTCCCTACCCTGTCAGCATCAATCTCCATGGTGACCACAGTGGGCGAGGTGTCTGTGCTGGAGGGCCGGCCCCTCACGGTCCCGTGCCACTACGACCCTCAGCATGTCGGCCACGTCAAGTACTGGTGCCGGTGCCAGTTTAGAGAGTTCTGCAGCACCCTGGACCGCACGGATGCCCACCAGCCGGGCGGTCGGCCCCGGCGACGACGGCGTGAGCATCTTTGACGACCCCGCCCAGCTGGTGTTCACGGTGACCATGAAGACAACGAAGGAGGCAGACTCCGGTTGGTACTGGTGCGTTGCGGAATTGGGCACCATGTGGAGCGTGGACTTGTCAGCCTCGGTGTACCTCAACATTATTCATGGTGAGCTGCAGTCAACAAGTCATATTATTACAGTAATGTTGTTATAAAGAGAGTCAAAGCCTATAATTATTCAGTTTAAAAGCGACTCTTAAAGGTGTAGTCTGCGATTGTAAGATAATACAGTTTTTTTTGGTCAAATTCAGAGAATATCTACGTTACGCTATGTGCTCGTTCTGTGCGCAAGATAAACGAATAATCTTGTGTTATCACACAGCCCTGGCACTGTAAACGGGAACAAAAACAAAGTGGTGCAGACCGAACCACACAACACTATCTTAGCATTGGCAGTGCTTATGCAATGTGTGGGGCAGAGCTTCTGAGGGAGCACCCTATGGCATTGAAGAGAGAGTTGTTTTTGTTTTTCTTTGTTGTTTTGTTGTTCAAACATCAAGGCAGTATACAGTACTATATTTTAAGAATCACCGGGGAAACTAGTTTAAAGTCAAACCATTCAATCTGATGCCCTCTTCCTGCTTTTGGTGTTTGATGTAACTACACCTTAAAATGTGTTATTTGAGCTGTACACTACAGTAAGTAATAGGATTGATCTGTGATGAGACACATCAATGCTGGTGTTAATGCGGGGACAGGATGGTCTAGTGGTCTGGGTGTCGCAAGGTTGTGGGTTTGAACCACAGTGTTGACCTACCTGTAAGCATCCTTGAGCAAGATGCCTAACCCCCCAACTGTTCCCAGTGGCCTATTGCGCCTGAATCTCCATTCAGGGCTCAATGACGTTCTCGTTTATTCTGGCAGGAATTTCTGTAGTGAACAGCATGATAAGCGGGGAGGAAGGAAGCGGTATCACTGTTGAATGTCTTTACAGTGAGAAATACAGGTATCCTTCACTACTTTATTCATGAGCCTGCAATATGATTTCCATACAATTCAGTTCAATGAGAATGTGGTTTCCTGTGACGGGGATTTAAAACTCATTAGCCTATAGGCTACTTGCTAAAAGTAACTGCCTTCCTTTGACTGCTTGACAACAGAAACAGCGTGAAGAGGTGGTGTCGCAGCGGTGACTGGAGCTCCTGTTTGCCAGTGGACGCCAACGGGTTGTACGAGGACGCCTCAGTGAACCATCATTGACAACAAAATTGGAACACTTGCAGTGACCTTACGGGATCTTCGCCTGAGAGACGTGGGCTGGTATTTGTGCGCCGCTGGAAAGCAACAGATGTCTGTCCATGTGCAGGTCACGGCTCGTTCTCCGACCAGTAAGCGCATCAACAGAACCAGTCAGTGGTTCACAGACCCCGGTTAGAAATGCTTTTAGAAAATTACATTTGAAAATTCTTTATCTTGTTTAATAACAACCACCATAACCCATCTTGCCAGGTCACGTCACACAGTTTGAGAACCA
The DNA here is from genome assembly GCA_025399935.1 of Amblyopsis rosae. Classification (NCBI taxonomy): domain Eukaryota; kingdom Metazoa; phylum Chordata; class Actinopteri; order Percopsiformes; family Amblyopsidae; genus Amblyopsis; species Amblyopsis rosae. Next base: position 9,802 of record JAODTR010024813.1, read on the forward strand.
CTGGCTTGGAATGAAACTTTATGAATACATTATTAGCAGCATCAACATCTTCCAAGCAATAGGTTTTCGTCGAGTCACATTTTGAGTTGAGGCTGTTGAGTGTGACTCAGCAGGCAGACACCAAGTCAATCACTGCTGTTGAAGTTTCTTATCTCGTTGCGCTAAGAGAGAACAGCCTGACATTAAAAGTGTAAGCTATACCTCCCCAAGGGCAATGGGCTGATTGAACAGAGAATCATACGTGACTGTATATACCCATGGCGCTATCCTAACATCTGGGAGAGGTTAATCATTTTTCATCCACCATATAAATTCCGCAATATCAGTATCACAAAATGTGTTTCACAGCCGTTTCCTCCGTGACATCCTTGACTACACCCAATCAGTCTTCTGCGTACCTGCCTCCACCCAAACACACAAAGGACTCAGCTGACATAAACAGGTAACAGTGGGGCTTCATTTCTCAGTTTGTTTTGACAGTCTGTTCCTTTCCTATACCATACCTGGTTGAATCTGAATCTGAACAGTAGAGGTGGTTTTGCAACAAAACCACATTAATTTCTTCAAAATCGTTCAAAACTAAAGGTATATCATCTTTCTTGGGAAATCTTGCTTCTTCTGAATCCGTCCCCCATAATGGAAATACATTGCAAAGGCTAGGATATTGTTGTGTGGTGTGGTCTGCACCACGTTGTGATCCTATTTACAGAGCGAGGGCAGTGTAGAAACACATTGGATTCTGTTTTCAGCATACACACAGACAGGGCAGCTAGCCGACCATGAGAAGATAGTTGCTGAATAAAAAAAAAAAGATTATTAGCTTAACTGCACAATCGCTGACTATACCTTTAATATAGACACCCACATTAATGCATACTGTTCATATACATAGTTAACACAGGCATGGCTGCATTTACAGCACTAGGTGGCAGTATAAAACACTCTTTCAAGGGATCAAAGCTTACCTGTAAAGCTGGATTTGTTTTGTTTCAGGCAGATCTTGGAGTCGGTAGTGGTGTGTGTGTCTCTCGTAGTCCTAGTGGGCATTATTATATTTGCAGTTAAGATGCGGATCCAGCAAAGTAAGGACACAATCCTATAATTTAATATTTCATTAATATGTGCGCTCTCTCTCTCTCTTAGCTTTCATTTTAAATATACACTCCTCAATTGCATTACAGTGCCCTCTGCTTAACAAATCATATAGCTCACTGTTTATGCTCCAAAGAGGGAGGAGTGGAAGGTTGTAGCCCAGGAGCATCTTTATGTGACACTCGTTTTAACCACAATTCTTGAAATACATCAAGGAGTGCACCATTAATCTCAATGTGCAATATATTACAAGAATATAAAGATAATATGAAATACATTCAAACAATGTACAAAAACTATTGTTTAAATACAAGCAGACCAACTGATAAAAAGCCCATTATAAAATGTTTTAAGATGATCACTATTTAATTTTAGAAAAGGAGCGTAGGCTAAGACAAGCAGTTGGGCTGAAAGCAAGACTTAATGTAAGTTGTAATTATCTACTATTTACCCTTTAGCCAAAATAAATTGTAATTATTTTGTTAGCATATCTCTCTATCTTCCACAGGACTGCCAAGGAGACTTTAGTGACCTGCAAAATGGTGCTGTAGTTTTCCTCAACAAGGATTCTCAGCATGTGAATGTCTTTTGATCTGAAATAAGTCACTGCAAAAGATGATAATGTCATTAGTGCACTTCAATTTAGTCATTTTATACACAATCTTATACAGTACTGTAGATTCTACTGTATTTTACATTTGGTGTGTTTTGTCATTGTATTGTATGACACTGTTTCATAATTATGAAGTTTAAAAGGTGACATCTTTCAAGATGTTCTGTTTGCCTCTGTTGTTTTTTGTCATAAATGTTCACACATATTTTAAGTGCAGGTATTGATTTTACCACTTGGTGGATGTCAATGCGCAATATACTGTGTAGCAGGCATATACTGTATGTTCCTGCTGGTGAGATCCACATAACCACCATAAATGGGAAAATATAATAATAAAATACTAGAAATAATTCTTACCACATACTGTATATAAAACAGAATTTATGTAAAGGTAAAGGCACCAACATACATTACATTGTATCATATACTATATGTCTTATAATTTACATACTTTTTACAGATTAAAATAATTCCAAACACTTGGATGATTCCATCTGTAAAACTGCATAGCTACAGCTGCCAAACTTGTATTTATTCTTGAAATGTTTTCCCAGAAAATTAGGTGTTTTTCATCTAAATGCTCTTTTTAGTGTTTCTCAGTGGTTGTGGCTTGAGTGGAGCGAACGCTGGTGACACTTTCACCAGTATGGAAGATACAAGGCTGCAGAGAAGAAAGAAGGCTAATGTCTGGGCTCCTTTACAACCATAAGATTCACCTTGACATCCCATAGTGTCTCTTCCACTGAGGGTGGATGGGAAAGAATGGTTCACCGTGACAATAATGCGACTGGAGATGAAGGGCACTGGCTTGTTCTAGTGTTCTGCTTCACAACTGAGGACCACAGTGTTAGAGATACAGGCACTGCAGGGCAGCACATGCAACCACCAACGTTATACAGCATATAAGTATATACTGTATATATATATATATATATATATATATATATAATATAGAAAATGGTGTTTCTGATCTGAACTTCATTGAATGGGCTGTGCAATCTCCAACTTGAAAAGTGAACTGATATTTTCTGTTATTGTGAAAACGGGGACAGTGAATTTGCATAGTAAGTATAGACGTCCATATAAAAACATTTATACAATGTCCTTTTGATCATTTCATTCTGAAAAGCAAAGAAAAATGACCATGGAATTTATTTCACTCTGGTGTCAGTGATAACCTGCAGGCTACAGAGGTGAATCAGATCCAATATTTCAAAAGCAATACATTTATGTCTATTACATTTGTTTTATAATATATAAAAGAGTAATATACTGTTATAGTTGTTAGTTTTTGTCAACAGAATGCACAAGGCTTGATGGGGAGAATCCTAATGTATTTTTAGATTTGATATGCATGTTAAACCCGGTCAGGTCACGGTATACATTTGCAGGTGATAATTTTGCTTTATTCTAAGAGGTACAGTGACTTCTGCCTCAGTAGCAGTAGATGTTGGAGATATTTAACATACAGTACATGCAGAGTACATGTATTTGGTGCAATCAGAAAGGAATGCAATGCATTTAAAGAAAACTAACAAATCCTCCAAATAATATGATCACAATCTTGGTTTTGTTTTGGACTGCTTTATGTGACAAATATGTTGTAATCTATAAAACAGATTTTGTTGTGACAAAGAATGTTTCTTAGAATGTCTAAACAATTCAAATCTAAAAATGTATACTTAGAAAGTATTGATATATTTTTCTTTAAATAAGGTCATGTTTCGCTTTATATTTTCCATCCATCCATTCATCCATCCATCCTCATCTGATTATCCGTAGTTGGGTCGCGGGGGCAGCAGCTCCAGCAGGGGACCCCAAACCTCCCTTTCCTAAGCCACTTTAACCAGCTCTGACTGGGGGATCCCGAGGCGTTCCCAGGCCAGTGTGAAGATATAATCTCTCCACCTGGTCCTGGGTCTTCCCCGAGGCCTCCCAGCTGGACGTGTCTGAAACACCTCCCAAGGGAGGCGCCCAGGGGGCATCCTTACCAGATGCCTGTACCACCTCAAGTGGCTCCCTACTCCGAGTTCCTCACGGATCACCGATCTTTTCACCCTATCTCTTCCACCCTCCTGAGAAAACCCACCCGCTTGTATCCGTGATCTAGTTCTTTTGGTCATAGGTCATGAAGGGTGGGTCATATGTAGGAACGAAAATTGCCCGGTAGATAGAGAGCTGAGCTGGAAGGCAATTTTCACAACGGTGAGGTAAAGTGATTGTAATACCGCTCCCGCTGCTCTGATTATCTGGTCTATCTCCTGCTCCAATGTCCCCTCACTCGCATACAAAACCCTGAGGTACTCCTTAACTTGGGGTAAGGACTCATTCCCCACCTGGAGTAGGCACTCCATCGGTTTCCTGCTGAGAACCATGGCTTCAGATTTAGCGGTGCTAATCCTCATCCCAGCTGCTTCACACTCGGCTGCGAACCGATCCAGTGAGTGCTGAAGGTCACAGACCGATGATGCCATCAGGACCACATCATCTGTAAAATGCAGCGATGAGATCCCCAGGCCACTAAATGACAGCCCCTCTATCTCCATCTTCAGCCGGACGGCCTCCCCGATCACGTGTGTCCACCACAGTGTTTCCGGGGGTTACCTCCCCTTGATGCACCTGACCTTGAGACCACAGCTCTCCGCCACTGCAGCTTCAGCAATGGAAGCTTTGAACATTTCCCACTCAGGTTCAATATCTCCAACCTCCACAGGGATGCCAGAGAAGCTCCGCCGGAGGTGTGAGTTGAAGATCTCACGGACAGGGGCCTCCTCCAGATCTTCCCAGCTCACCTGCACTACCCGTTTGGGCTTACCAGGTCTGTCCAGAGTCTTCCCCCACCCCTTGACCCAACTCACCACCAGATGGAGATCAGTTTACAGCCCTGCCCCTCTCTTTAGAGTGTCCAAAACATGCGGCCTTACTCCCCTACTGAAGCCCCATACAGGACTCAATTCAGAGTCTCCAGGAAGGCTTAATACTCCAAACTGCTGTCCGGTGCATATGCACTGACAACAGTCAGAGTTTCCCCCCCACAGCCCATAGGCACAGGGAGGCGACCCTCTCGTCTACCGGGGTATGCTCAAAGGTAACGGTGCTCAGCCGGGGACTTGTAAGTGTCCCCACACCCGCCCGGCACCTCACACCCTGGGCATCTCCAGAGAAGAATAAAGTCCATCCCCTATCCAATAAGGTGATGGGTCCTGGAGAGGGCTTTATATTTTGTCAGATACAAACATGTTTTAATTGTTTGAAAGTTATATTTTTCTTTAAAGATGATAATGTTCAGCTTTAAATTTTGTCAGATACAAACATGTAGCAATTGTTAAATGGTGTGAATATATATTATTTAGCTGATCTTTGCAGGATTAAAATTAATAAAATACTATTGCATGCACTATGGAAAATTAACAAAAAAGTAAAGATGGTGGGGGAAAAAAAATCCAATTTGTTGCTTTCTCCATTATTTCACATCCAGTTGATTGCCATGTCATCTAATAGAGCTTGCTAATTATGGTGCAGTTATTCTTGTCTGTGCACTGGTGAACCAGATACAGCCATCAAAAGAAGATATATATATATATATATATTTTTTTTTTTAAATAACTACAATATGGTGGCAGCGCTCATTTTCATTTCACATCCACTCAAGATTCATATATAATTCAAAAGATTCCCGGATCCAATTTATTGCATGCACGCACAGATAGTAATTGCAAAGGCAGGCAGCATGGCCTTGCTATGTGCTGTGAAAGAATAGCAGTATGCATTCTAGGCCATTCAGAAGAGCACTGTATGTCCACTCATGTATTATCTGATTGTGCGTATCGAAGGTGAAGTAGACTTCCATTGACTTTACAGTGCAGTGCTGCACCCGAGTTAAGAATTCAACTTTAGGAGTAGCTCACTAGCTCATTCGAATAAAAAGTCATTGTGGGAGGCAGGAGCCGTGTGAATATTGATTAAAACTAGCACTGGCTGGATTGGATGTGCGTTGATTGGATGTCTGCCAGAATGAAAAGTGGACTGGAGCTCGGCTCATTGCTGCAGAGAACATTGCACAAGCATAATACCCCCCAGCCCCCATCAGTTTGACATGATATCCACTCGCACGCATGAGTGTCAAATAAATGAGTAAGTAATTAAAAAAAAAAAAATTCTACAGACTTATCACCGCTTACGTTTTATTATGCGGTCAATGGATCATTGTTGTGGGAAAGCTGTGAAGGTCAATACAGTAAGCAATTGTCAAGTTGTGTAATGTAATACTAATAGCAAAAAGAAGCATATTTTCACTGCTATTTACATAAGATAGCATTCATTACTTAGCTGAAATCACCAGAGCCCTAGTTATAACACCAATTATAGCACCAAAACAAGGCCTCTCTAATGTTATATTCCTTTAAACAAAGACTTAGTTTGTTATTAAATCCCTTAAAATCTTGCAGTATGTGAGTCATTTGAAGCTGTTCTCATACACCATTGGTTAAGGCCTATTTCGCTTAATGTGGCAAACCATAGTGTTCTGGCATTTTTCCCGAGACCTGGCCATAAAAAGTTGCAGTTAAGAAACCTAATAGCCGGACAATATTTTATTCCTCACGGCCCACAAGCACACTGTTCGTCAGTTCGGATAATATTGACAATATCCAATCTGGCTTTGGGCTTTAACAGAAAACTGACATTGCTACAATCATAGTAACATTGACATTCTGTCAGCCACAGCAACAGGGATTTTGTAGGATCATTGTGCCATTGATTTCAGTACAGCATTTGATAGTTTATTGACAGTAAAATCCTGCTGAATCCTCCACACATCAGTTATCTAGTGACTGGTTTAAACAAGTTTTGATCATACCTGACTGTCAAACCCCAATTGTATTGTATTAGAAAAAATATGTACATGTTTATATTTATTTTCTCTCACCCCAGCGTAAAACCCTATTTTCTTGGACTCTTAAGAAAAGACATGTTATAATGGGTTTCTAGTAATTATAGGCCTACAGCTAAATAAATGCCATTGTAAAGATATTCTAAATATGCAGTATTCATTTGTTTAGTGCAAAACTGTGTGGCTGTGTGCAGGCTGCCCTGATTTGTCAGCATGTAAACTGTTAGCTAGCTCTATTGTGCATAACACTCAGGCCTATCATTACCGTGGTGCTAGCGTCTGGAGTGCAGAGCCACCATTCATTTCACTGTGACCATCGACAATGGATGACGCCTGCTGTGGGAGATGTGCAGCATGACACATCTCACATGAGAAACGGGAGAATGGGGATGAAGATGAAAGTCATTACTGCTGTTAATGCGGTAGCCCCACGAACCCCCCCCCCCCTCTCTGAGAAAATAGTTTGGAAACCCTGTTCACATTAGTGTTTTCACATGCAGCCACCCTGCTGGAGGACCAATCAGGGTGGGTTAGTGAGATGGCGTTTACATTAAGTCAAGTATGTTTCTAAATGGTGGTAGAGCTAGATGAAACGATCAAAACAGTTGTAGCAACACCGTTATTGGCTATAATGTATACTATTGGCTGTCCAATAGTATATACATGAGTCAGACGTCTGCGCTTAGTAAAAGGAAACAACTGTTAACACTTCCCGAAGGGAGCATTGCCAGACCTTATTCAGCGCCTTATATACCAAAGTGAATATTGTGTCTGCTTACACCAGAATATAGTGCAGGAGAGGGCACATTCAAAACAACGATGGTCGCAACTACAAGGATAGACACAAACATTTATTGCTAGAACCAAACTGACTAAAACTTTGCACAAATGTTATTTTTAACCATGTACTGTACTCTAATAGATGGAGATTTCACTTGTTTTGAAGAATTCGATATTTTAGTCTTCAAAGAGAAGGTCACAGTTACCGGAGGTCACCATATTTTTGGAAGGAAGTTATTATACCATTAACCTTCAGCAAGTTAATGTGTATATTATGTATATTAATGCATAATAACAATAGGTGTTGTGGGTTTAGCTAGCTCATTCTGTTGCATAAGTGATTTCATCTCCAGACATATATTATTAAGCGCTTTTGCATTTTCCAAAGATGACCGTGACGGAAAAACAAAATATTCCAGACTGTTGAAATTGTAAATGTCAACCTGAGAGATTTATATTTCTCCACAACACTAGCTACATTGATTTACCCCCACAGGTATCCACAAGAGCTACTACTCAGATAATTCTTTTTTCGATCTTGTCTTTTTTTTACTGACTTAATACTTGGTAGAATAAGATGTGAACTCAGCTCATATCGATTTTCACAGTCTTTTCAATCATTCAATCCTGGACTGGGAAGCACACAATTTCATCTTACCTGGGGAGTGAAGTTCACTACAGCTAAAGCACTGATTGTTCATTTTTTTAAATCCTTCATCTATAAAACAGCTTTCAGTGTTTACGATGAAACACACAAAACCCCAAAGGTGAAATATTTAACTGTGCCAGGCAGTGTACAGACTCTTAAGTTGCACATTGCTAAACAGTGAGTAAAACATGCTAATTTTGCCCTTCAGGAAGTGTTAACAGTTGCAAAACACATGTACAATGTATTCTGTACACATGAATTCAAACTAAAAGAGCAAGTGGAAAATATGTAGTACATACTGTAAATATGTATACAATAGAGTATTTCCCTATTCATAAGATTGTGAAGGGTGGCCTTGAGATTTACACAAATCCAAATATCAATATCTGCCTTGTGAAAAATTGACCGTCTTGAGAACTACCTTATACATTTTGCTGGATTATATTTTTTTAGATGTAAACTACACTTTTTTTTTGTATTATTCAGTTTCCTTTCTTATTATTCTTATTCTTCTTATTTGTAATTTCGATGGAAATCAGCAATGAGATGTGTGTGATAATTCACAATGATATTGATTTGCCCTGTGCAAATTCAAGTGAATCCCACCATTTGTATACAATTACTTAACATTTCAAATCTTATATTATTATAAAAATCTGAATATTATTGCATGACAATTGGATTGCAAAGTATGTTCCAAAGTATCACATACCTTCTTATTATCATTATTGGCAGTACTTGAAGCATCTGATAAAATATTTTCACATTCCACACGCTAAAACCAGTTTATTGCTGGACCTAATGCTGACAAATTTGGCCAAAGGAGTGTCGTTCAAACAAGCTGTCATGCCCATATTTTGGTGTAGCAGCCAATACCTTATGACACCGACAGAAACGTCAGTAGATGCTGCTGAACAAGCTTTGCATTTAGTTTTTTTCTAGGCATTTGGCATGCCTATCTATAGCGAGGAACATTTAGACGTATGCATGCCAACATTTGTTCTCAGGCGGTCATGTTAGCCTGGGCAGTCATTGGAACAATTTCCAGGGCCAGGGTACCCATGACAACCATTAAAATCCTCCCTAAGGGAATATAATAATGTGCTGCCTTGTCATAGCCTACCTTATCTTTTTTGCGTCAGTAAAGTCATTATCTACCTTTCCAGAATACTACATAAATGCTTTTAACAAACAAGCACACACAAACAAAAAATCCGCCTGTACCTGCCAATGCAATTACTGTAATCACAACTATAGGAGCAAATGTTTTAAAATGCATTTTATTAGTACAAAAAGAAAACAAAGACAAAACTTGATACTGACATTGGGACGGAATACAGACTGTTATTTCAGCCATACAACAGATTCAAGCATACAAGCACATATGTATATATTCTAATGCTGTGGGGAAAACGTTGCGCATATATAAACGTCACAGGATACATCAAAATGTTAGAGATTCTGAAAAATGATGACTTGCGGCTACATTCACAATCCTTCAATCAAGTCTTCCTTGTCATGCCCACACACCCACTCACACATATGGTAATAACAATACATTCAGTATAAACAGGATGATACAACCCTCAGTGGTTTGCTAGGGTCACTGCTAATGGAATGTGAATTACGTCGCACAAATATGAAATCCAACTGTGCAAATCCATTTCATAATAACTCACGAAATACAAAAAAAAAATATACAAAAAAATCACATTGCACTGCAAAACATGTACGGTTCAATTAAAATGAAACGGTATTCCATTATTTCCCCCTTTTGACTGAATGTCGTGTTCTTTATTTGCCATTGGACCATTTCTATAATAACCAGGTATCCAGTATCTGCAGATACTGAAATGGTTAGTCAAAAGCAATTCCTTTTCAAAAGCCTAGTCTAGGGATACAGTACAATGAAAAGTAATGGTTTGATAGTTTGATGCTGTCTGTACAAACTATAAATATTACGAAACGATTCATATAATGAAATGCCTCAGAAGGGGCTGTTAGGGTCCTTGGCAATCATGAGCCTCTACTGGACTACTCCTATATCTGAAGGTCATTCAGAGGTTCGACCGTCATCTCATATTTTCTGTCTTTACATACATTTGTATGTACTATTCTTCCATATTGTGGAAAACAACAAAAAATGCATTTGAACCATTCCTCCTAAGTGCTTTGCTCGTTCTATTCCATAACGCTTTAATTACGTCCGTCTGCCCAAAACGCCATCAAAGCCCCTCAGCAGTGGATCTCATACGCCACCTGCGTCCCAAAAAAGAGTCCCTGACGAACAAACAGCCCCTCATGTTCTACTGTTTGTAGCCCCTCTCTCCCCTCCGCTGTGCTCCTGTGGGGTCCCATCCCCGCCGACCGGCTCAGAGTGTGCACCATCTCGTGGTCCAGCAGCGCGTCCTTCATGCTTCCCTGCAGGCCGAAGCCGCCCGCCATGGGGCAAGCGCCCTTTGACGCGGGCCCCGGCACCGGCCGGGCGCGGTTGAGAACGTACATCTCGCGGTCGCCGGGGCGGTGGTCCCCCTCCAGCTGAGAGAAAGAGGCGGCGGCCCCGTCGTCAGAGTAGTCGTTGACGTAGAGGATGCTCTCTTCCTTGCTGGTGCAGTAGGAGCCTCCGTCCTCCACGCAGCGCTGTTGATGGCGGGTGTATATCATCACCACCAGCAGCAGGGCGGTCAGCGCCAGCAGGGAAATGCCTGCCGCGATGGCCGCCTGCGTGGCCGGGCCCAGAGCGCTGAAATCCATGCTCTCCGGCTCGTACAGCGGCTCCTGACTGACGTCCAGGACCTCCGGGTGGTAGCGGGAGCTGGAGGACGCCGGGAGGAGGGGGGGGGAGTTGGCGCGAGGCCAGAAGTGGGAGGAGGCGGATGAGGAGGACGAGGAGAGGGCGGAGGACATGTTGACGGCCAGGTGAAAGGCCGCGCGCGCCACGCCTCCGGGGTTCCACGCCTCGCACTCATAGCGGCCGGCGTGCGCCACCGTCACGTTGCTGAGGAACAGCATGCCGCTGCCCGTGTCGGGGTCGAAGCTGTCCCGCTCGCCACCTTCCTCCGTGCCCCGCAGCATCCCGCGCACCCCCGCTAGGACGCCGTCCTTGATGCTGCCACCGCCAAGGGGGAAGGCGGTGACCACCCCTCCAACGTCGCCACCAGGGCCCAGCTCCTGGACCAGGCCACGGGGCGACAGCTGGGTCTTCCCCTGGGCGGCCTTCCTCCAGGTGACCTACATAAGCAGTAAGTAAGTAAGTAATTAGTATGTATGTAAGTAAGTAGGTAATTAGTATGTAAGTAAGTAGTTGCGTCGCTAGACGCAGCTTAGGGGGTCATAATAAAATTTTCAGAAATGAAATAACAACAATTATTAAATGCTATGATGACATAGCATGTCATGACTGTCTCCTAGTTTGTCCCTGTGTCTCTCTGCCTGCACTTCCCCTCCCAACCTGTGGATGTCGTCGCTGTCTCCCCTGAGACGACGGTGGAGAAATCTGTGTGGCTAAAGAAGTTAACTAATAAAGTTAAATAACCGGCAAACAAGCCTCTATAGCTAATAATGGTTTTATTCCTCTGGAAAAAAACTATTCTTTAGGCTATTGTAATATAGGCCTATTTGTGTTTACAAATGAAATTATAAGTATAGGTCTAATGAGATGATATTTTACGGTATGCCACTATTACAGTATATAGGCTAATATAAAAGTATATGTCCCTCATATAGGCCTACTAAAAGCTGTTACACCAGAACAGAGCAAAACATTTCATGGCTACTGTCACAGAGTGGTAGTGTAGTGTAGCCTAATTATTTTTGAATTATTTGATTTGCGTTCTTGAGCATTAATCTTGCCATAAGGCAAGTTTTGGAATATTTTCCTATTGTTTGGGACTAGGTCAGTATAAGAGGGGTAGTTTTTATATAATATGGAGTATAAGGGGGGTCGATTTTATATAATATGGAGTAGGCCTAGGATATGATGTGCTTATGTAGCAGGCTAAGGAGGAAAAGTGCTTGCGAAACAATAATTTTCTTTATTCGTTTTTATTCAAAAACAAAATACTTTTGATAGGCTATTGTGATCGGCAGCCTTTTCTTTTTTATTGGGTGGGCTTGATAGTCAGATTCAAACCTGGCTCTCACACAGCACTCAAGGTGATAGGAGCAGGCATGGCATGGCATGCCCCACAGCTCCACCAGTCTACTACGATTGACCTTATTAGGAGAGAAGAATGCAAAATGTTCTTCAACGATCTCTTTCTACTTGTTACCACATAATCAATAGGCCTAATTAATAAAACGTCCCCGATATGACTGACCAGTCTCACCCAAGTTGTTATTTTTCTCATAAAAAATATATTTTTCTTTCTCCTTATAACCATGGAAACAAGATCTCGATTGAAGCGATCGCAAACCGCTAAAGCTTTGGAAGCACGTCACTCGTTTCGTTCACTTCGATGCATCGAATAGTGTCTCGTAAAGACGACGCACACATCGGAGCGTCTGCAACGAACGTCCCATCACTATCAATTACCACCTCCGGACGTGACATAGCATACGTTAGCCATAATTATATTACAGTACAGTTCATAGATTCGTTTGATGTATTCTGCTACTAGTGCCAGAGACTCAAGACCCCCGCTATCCCCAGAGGTGGTATAAGCATAACAGCCATAATATTATGTGATAAAATTTAAATATAGGCTAGTAGCCAAATACATCAAAGTAATGTCTGGCTAAATGGCAAAGATATGCTATTTATAGTCATTTTAAAATGTTATTTCATTACTGAAAATCATCTGGTGACGCCCCCGCTCTGTGTCCCGACCCCCCCTCCCCCCACACACACACACACAGTTCAGAGGGCATGTGCTGTCGGACCTGCGGCTGTGGGTAGCCCGAGGCCTGGCAGGAGATGCGGAGGCTCTCCCCCAGGCGCACCGTGCGGTGCCTGGGCTCCAGCTGCACCACCGGGGGGATGCAGACCAGGCTGTTGGGCGCCACCTCCGTCAGGCCCAGGTGGGAGAGGCGGGGCGGCTCTGAGCACATCAGCCTCCGCTGCTCGGCCGAGCTGAGCAGGCGCTGGCCCTCCCTGCTGATCCACGTCCTCAGCCAGGCCAGGGCACAGTCACACCGCCACGGGTTCTCTGCAGAGCGCACACACACACACATGTACACATCGGCGTGCATTGTCGGGTGTGCGGTTTTGGAGAAGTGGAAATAACAAATAATAATAAATAAGTAAATAGGAATCCAGAGAGGATCGCCACTGCATAGTGTAAAAAACCGGCGGCGACCGAGATGCTGCCTCATCTCGTCGTGATTTTGAAAGCTGACATGTTCTTTCAGCAGACTTGAAGCTGCTGAAGTCCCCTGGGCCAGAGATTTCCCCATTGTGGTGCAGTGACTCACTTCCTAGTATGAATATCGTGTCCACCGTACAGACACTCAGCCCATAGAAACACACTATCCACCGTACAGACACTCAGCCCATAGAAACACAATATCCACCGTATATATATATATATATATATATATATATATATATGTATATATATATATATATA
>JAODTR010024833.1:0-23390 GCA_025399935.1 Amblyopsis rosae
AGCAAAAAAGTAACGTTATCAAAATTATCTTACATCTTTTACTGACTAGGGCCCTGTTTTCCGAAGCGCTACGATGATCTTAAGATGCACTTAAGTGCCACAATAATTTATCGGGCATTTCCTGAAAGCATTGATGTTTACGTGCCATGTTAAATGAATCATAAATGAACGAGGGCCCTGGACCACTCATTAGTCCATTGTAAGAGGACCGTAGCTGCTTTTGTAAAACTGTTGGCTTTATTGCTTTTTAGTGTATCGGTGAACAAATGTGATGAACAAAAATATAGATTTTTCGATAGCGATTCTTAATATTTTTACGGTTTCAATACTCATTTTCCACAGTATCGATACGATAAGTGGTGCTCTTTCTCGCGACGCAAGCTCTTCTCCCCGACAGCCAGTTGACATGCGCGAACACACACACACACACACACACACACACACACACACACACACCACTGCGGTGCCCACGGTCACAGTTTCAACCCTGCTGATATTCATAAGTTATTAAGATAACCTATAATGTGATTATGCTTTTATACAACAGTTGTACAAGTGTGACAACAGATTACCGGTATTTGTTTTAGTTGGCCCACCAACACAACTAGATTGCCATGCAACATATAAACATCTATACCAGTGGTTAACCTTTTTTGGGTCAGTGCCCCACTATCCATTATCCAGGTCACTTACCCCCCCTCCCCTGCATCATTAAAAAAAGTAGTCCCTTAATATTATTATTCACACAAACACATGTAAATCGGTTGGAGAAGGTACAAAGCCATAACTCTATAACAAAGATATTCAATTGATAAAAATGTTCTGATGTGTTGCAAAAAGACAAAAAATTATAATTAAAAAAGCCACAAAAGTATGATGTATATGTAGGCCTATACATACCACTTTTGCAATTTGGACTTTTTTGAACGGAGTTTGATTGACATTGTTTCGTGCCATTCTAGACAAAATATCCTGCTTTCACATTTTCTTTTATTTATAAACTTATTAAAGATGTTTTTGTTAATTTATTATTTATTATTATAAAGTTCACCAGTCTGATTTATAACGCACAGAGAAATGTTTCAGCGGTGGCACAGCGAGATCTTTCAGGACTGAAAATATTCAGTTCTTATTTACAGTGAGCGCGGCCAGACAACCAAACTCACGCGACAAAATCACGCTATATGGATTAAAAACGTATCAATGTCCCCAGTTTTCCTATTATTCACGATGCATCACTGGCATACATATTAATAGAATTCTTAAAATGAATGCATGGAAGGTGGTTTTCAGAGATCGTTGTGAATAGGATGTGTCAATAAAACTGTAACCGATAGTTTTATCAACGTGTATTCACTCATTATGGTACTCTACATGGTATTGCTATACTACCGTACTAGCACTTGTACCTACTCACAACGAAGTTGCCTAATTGTGAGCTGCTTATATAACACTTAAGCCTACAGTGCCGTTCTCTCCCGGAGGCAAGTCCTTATTTCCAGACTGTAGCCAGACTGTATTAGGCCTAATTGAAACGTATTGGATTTTTTTCTTCGCGGTTGCTGCTCTCTGTTCAACATTTCCCGGAGTATAGTTAAATGAGTGAAACAGCGCCCCTCTATGCCTACATACAGTGTGGATTGAATGTGTGGATTAAACGCGATATCACTCCTACTGCTACATGTCCGCAACGATGCCAAGGTGAGTTTGCGTCCTTAGGTGAAACAAATAAATAAAGAATTAACTGATCAGATGAGCCTATAGCTTATGCCACTGCCAAATTGTTCAAAATTATGCTGAGGGAGGTAGCCTTAACAGACTGATATCACATGACAATAATCTTACAGTAACAGAAGATAATAATAGCCTACATGTATTAGTAGTATTATGTAGTAGTAGTAGTCTACTACTAGGCTACTGATAATAATAATAATAATAATAATAATAATGATAATGATAATAATGTGCATTTGTGTCATCAGTCATAATGGTGGTTTGGTACCAAAGTAGCAAAAGTTTGAGAACCATTGCGCTAGACCACACCGCATGTTTAGACCGCTCAAATGGGTGAAAGTGCATTTGCTATTTAAACAACATGGGTGCTGGACTAGAAAATTACAACTGCGTCAGTCTGAAACTAGCAAAGACGCTTGCGCTACCGCTTTGCGCCGTATTGCGCCGGTTGAAAGATAGGGCCCATTAACAGACAGAGAGCGCAGTCCGTGCTGTAGCCCACCCATAAAATTATAAAGCCTGTTGTGCAAAGTCGCGCCCACAGATGAATATTGGGGCCTTATAAATTAAGTGTGCAAATCGCTTTATTTTAAGGCGGAAGCGATGGATTTCCAGTCTGGATTGCAGCACACTGTACATCCACCACAATGTTTAAAACTTTTTTTGACGTTTGTGAGATCGTGAGACAATCATGGTAAACACTGGGTCATGGTATGTTTTACCATAGCGAAAATACTGTGAAATACTGCTCTCTCAATATTCCAACAACACGGAAGCACGTAGAGATGCATGCTTTTCTACAGCGAGACAGATAAACTAGATTCTAGCAAGTCACTAAAGAGCATCTCCTAGCTACTGTATTATGTCTGTTATGCTAAAGATACGTAGTCTACTTGCCTAGGTAGCGGACACGCCAGTACCCACCCACCCACACACACACACACCTAGTATGCCGTTCGTCCGTGTCATTTTGTAAATGTACAATTATACATTTTACATAATATTGTGTGTCATTGTTTGCCATGTTAAAGAAAGAAAGTTGTGGGCAATTCATTGTGTTATAAAGTTAATCGCTTGTTTGTAAGAAAGGTACGCTCAGTTAATGGGTCCCCACTCAATACACTCTGAATAGCATTCCGTAGCGTTCTAGCATCGAACAATATGCAATAAAGCTGTTGTTTCAGCTGTGTTACGGTATGGCAATGTGAAAAATTCCCACTACGAGAAATTAAAACCGATATACCGGAGGAAACAGTATATCGCCCAGCTCTATCTCATGGTAATTAGAAAGAGATGACCACTATTTCTTCTTTCTGAAATCAACATTTGTCAGAGAATAACAAACATATGTTTACCTATAAAATTATTTTTAAGACACGATAACATCTGAGCATAATTTTTAAGTCGGCTGTGACGTACAGGCATTTACCTGTAGAAAGACCCCACAACTGGAGAATCCCAGGCACTCTGAGGCTGTACATTGTTCCAACATGAAGCAAGGAATCTAAAGGGTTAGAGAGGTTATAACACTGTCTATGAAAGATAATTGGCACTGGCTCCTGTCTAACAACAGTGTCTCAAAAACTAATGGAAATGCACTACAATTAATTGATGTTAAAACATAGTTGTCTACTAACAATGTGACAGTATTATTATGGATCATCTGCTTTCACTATACCTGTGAAAAGATTCTTTGGATAAATTTTAGCCTGTCCTTTGTTGGTAGCAATAGTGTGCATCTCTTGAACAACAAACCTGACACGGATAATAAAATGATTGAAATAAGTTCAATAAGCGTTTAAATACTATGCATGCAATACATTTTACAGTATGTGCACACTACCAAAATATGGGGCTTAAATCTGTAGATGCTCACCCAGCGCTGTGTAGTGTCTAATGGAGAAGCTCTGGTCTGAAGGAGAGAGGGAATGATGGACGCTCTGGACTATCATTTTGTTCCTCCAGGTCAGAGTGGAAATGTGTTCCACAATGTGCTTGCTAATTGCCTTTGAAACCATGCTGAACACACTGACCTCCACCACTGAAAGACAACAGAAAGTACAGCGTTATCCGCATAATGGAGGAAAAAATGTGGTTTATAGTGTGCCTAACTAACAACTGTAGATTACTATATCCCACTAAGGCCGTATACGGTAATTGAGAAGAATGTTGCAAGCACCTACCAGACAGTCTGTCCAGGATCATGGCAAAAACCTCAGCGGGCAGATGATGGAAAGAAAAGTCAATGCTAGTCTTGCAATGACTGCGAGTAATCATTGTTCGTGTTGGGTACCGGTAGGCGTAGGCCTGCCGAACCCTTCTGCGATTAATCGCGTGTGTCCCTGTGTATTTCCTCACAGTTCTGGTCCTTGTCGACACCATTGCGTATTCGGTATTTCCAAAGAAATATCTCGAAATGAAATAGCTTGCTGAAGTTTGTCAAACCTCCAATTAACTCTTCGCTGGGTGCTGTGAAAGTGGTGAATATCTTCTCTCAAAAAGTACGGGTACTGGTAGCTAACTAATTAATTTCTACTATTTAACTTAGCTAGCTGGTACTCTACTTTAGCTTGTTAGTTACACAAATGTAACAGTATTTCCGTAGTTATATACTTCTGCTAAATATAGCTTTATTCTACTATCTTCAAAACGCTAGCTAAATCAGCTGTTATACAAGGACAGGCATGGCGCTAAATTCCCAGCTCGCGCCAGTTGAAGAGGAACACATCGCGTATTCGCGCCAGACCGCATCATTTGCGCATGTGCGTGCACACAAGTTTTTGGGGTCTACGGTCATGGATTGATTATCAGTTTTAACCTAATGTTATAATTATGTGATATAGCCCTGCTGCTATCACATGACTAATTAAATATATAGTAGAGGGAATATCATTTAATAAAGGCTATACTGTATATTTAATTATGCATGTTATACATCTTTGTAGTTAGTGGAGGATTTCTATCTTACAGGTCTCTGTGTGCGCTGAAATAAATATGGTAGGACAGCTTTTATAGCACACCTCTCTGACAGTTGCAGTGGTGCAGTGTTGAGAATACACACAACAATAATATAATTGTATTTTTGTGGGGAATATTGCATATGCATAATGCATATTCAGTGTGTGGAGAGGAGCTTCTGAGGGAGCACTCTTGCATTGAAGAACAGGAAAATATGTGTTTTTGTTTTGATTGAGTTCAAATATAAACTATATACATTTTTTCTCCATAATTACTTCAAATTCCAATATCTTTTTTTTAACCTTTTTAAATTTTGTAGTCACTCTGTCATGTTTTTAGCGCGCACACAGAATGGGCAGCTAGTAGCAGACCTTGAATAGATATTCGCTGAATTTGACTAAATGTGTAGGCCTATTATCTTACAGTTGTTGTTAGGCTATATGTTGATAGGCTATATAAAAGTAAATTTAAACTTAATTTTTTGTTTGCTCTGATGTTTTGACACAGACCTAACTCTGTTAATGGGAACACACACAAATGGGTGCAGACCGCACCAAACATTTTAGCCTAAGAAATCACTAAAAGACATGTTTAAGTAGGCTGTCTTACAGCCTATGACATACTGTTTGTAATAACTACAACATAACTTAGTCCCCACAAAATTGATACAGAGCGGTCAGGTAACACCCCACCAGACAGGCACAGCAGCAATGCTCACTAGATAATCTCAGGATTACTTTGTTTTAAGATTAACTTCTTTGAATTAATCATTGCAAATAGGTAAATACAGAGATATAATGCATTTGGCTGACACATATACTATAATAATAAACATTTGACCAAGGCATGAATATACATTCTAGAAACAAGACACATTTAAACCAAAAGGATTTGGTAAATATATACAAAATATAAATAAACAAATAGAAAGATTTGGGAAATGTATACAAAGTAAACAAAATAAAATAATAATACAAGCTTAGTGAGGGCAGGGGAGTCGAGTGACAGTGGAACAAATGGTCAAATGTCATAGGCAATTTTGAAGAGATGTGTTTTGAGGAGTTTAGTGAATGAGTTTACCGTGGTAGCATGTAGAATGGGCAGGGGAAGGGCGTTATAGAGTCTGGGGGCAGAGCAGCTGAAGGCCCGAGCCCCCATGGTGGAGAGGTGGAATGGGGTGTGACGAGAAGATCTGTAAAGGAGGAGCGAAGATATTGGGAGGGAGGAGAGGGTCAGAAAGATAGGAGGGAGCCAGGTTGTAAAGGGCCTTGTATGTGAGGAGTAGAGTCTTGAATTTAATACGGATTTGTACAGGAAGCCAATTAAGTTAAATCCAAATTGGAGCGATGTGATCTTTTGACCTTGTGTTTGTGAGGATTCTGGCAGCAGAGTTCTGAACTAATTTGAGTCGATTGATGAATTGGGTGGGAATGCCAGAGAGAAGAGAGTTACAGTAATCCAGGCGGGAAGTGACAAAGGCGTGGATGAGCGTTTCAGTGCTCGAGTAGGAAAGTGAAGGACGAAGTCTAGATATGTTTCGGAGGTGGAAGAAGGATACCCGGGTGATGGTTTTGATGTGTGATTCAAATGAAAGGGAGTTATCAAATGTCACACCAAGACTTTTGGCAGTTGTTGACAGTGTAAAGGGAAGACCAGCAATGTTTAGGCTGGGATTTTGTTGTGTGGATTTGATTTGATTGTTGATTTGGATTGAATGAGCAGGACCTCTGTCTTATTGCTGTCATCCAGTTCTGAATGTCCTGAAGGCAGTTAGTGAGGGAGATGGGTGGGGGGGGGGGGGTGAGTGTTGAGATGGGTTTGGTGAAGATGTAGAGCTGGGTGCCGTCAGCGTAGCAAGTCAATGTGATTAACAGCAGAGGACCCAGGACCGAGCCTTGAGGGACACCCAGTAAGAATTTCAGTTGGATGAATTGTTGGCAGCCTGAGAGATATGAGGAGAACCAGGACAGTGTGACTGCAATACCAATGCAAGCTAGACAATCCAGGAGGAGTGGGTGGGAGATAGTGTCAAAGGCTGCAGACAGGTCAAGAAGGATGAGGATGGATAGGAGGCCGGAGTCAGCTGCACGGAGGAGGTCATTGGTGATTTTGATAGCGCTGTTTCAGTACTGTGTTTGGGACGGAATCCAGACTAAAATGTTTGAATAGGTTATTGGAATTTAGATGATTAAGAAGTTGGGAGGCCACCGCACTCTCAAGTGTTTTGAAGAGGAAAGGAAGGTTGGAGATAAATATGGACGTTTCCAACAGATACTTCTTCCCTCTATAACGTATTGTGTTGAAATGTATTGAAGTTTTACTTTATTTAGAAACTTTATAGAAACTGTGACACATGGTTGTATGTTTCTTCAACATCACCAGGATTTGCCAAGTTTTTAAATAGTTGAATTAATGAAGCAGGTCACATCCTGTCCTTTGGTCGCAGTGTTCACATGTCACAGCTCACAGTCAATCAGGAAACAATGGTGGTTGTGTCTGTAATGATATGCTGCTGGGAGAGGCCTCAGTACTGCTGACACACAACAACAATGAATGAACAATGAATAAGGCTGTCTGTGGGTAAATATCTTCTGTTTTCTCTAAACAATGGGTCTACTACAGCTGTCCCGCTCTGCCGTTTGAGAGACAGTAAATGTTCAATATATCAGAAGTTAGTTGCCGTGTCCAGCGCAAGATGACAACCTGATAACCGGGATTGTAACCTTTTTTATTTATTTGTTTTATTCTGAAACAAGGTATGAGGTTAGTGGGGGTTATTTCAATAATGGCTATGTGGCAATAGGAAAAGTAACTTAATCATTTGAAGATTTTAATAGAAATTGCAAAATGAGCTCAGAGGATGAATTATATTTCATATAACTGTTATTATTATTACCATCGATTTTACAAGCAGCTAGTGCTCTGAAAAAATATGTATTTATTTATCTTCCCTTGAAGACCATGCACAGCTGTGAAAAGCTATATGCCCATTAATTTTAGTTAGTCATTTGTAACCATAGTCTTTGCTTGGGTGGTGTTTGTGAGTGTTGAATTTCCTCTCCTCTATTTTTCCAATGCAGCAGTGGTGGTTAAAGAAGACTCGGTTGTGTCATCTGAAGAGAACATAAAACAGGTGAAGCTCAACGCAGCTCTCATTAGATACAGATGCAGCAAGTCAGGCACCATTCACCAGGGAAAAGAAGGCAGACTGCTGAATGCATCTATGGTTATTACCGCTGACACTCCAGAGACCCTATGAGAGTGGTTCTGGATCTGTGACTAGTTCCGGACTGAATGGAATTTTCTATACGCTGGGGATTGCGCCAACTAAAGGAACAATTTGGTTTACTCTTTAAGTCCTTATAAGTTTGCATGTTGCTCTTGGTGGAATGCTTTATAATTACACTGAGGAATTTGTGTTCATTATTGTTTTAAGCCATGTAGTACTAGGTCCAAAGTTCACCTCTTTGATTGACACAATGGTGACAAATAAATGTTTTCGTCGGCGCAGATATAAAACGATATGTTTTATAGAGTTTGCATCACACCACAATATCTTATTTATTCTCTTAGGACAACTGAGAAGCCATGGCGGTTCAACTCATTGGCTTCTTTATTGGTCTGCTGGGCTTTATCGGCACGGTTGTTACAACTATGCTTCCACACTGGCGCAGTTCGTCCTACATGGGGGCCAATATCATGACGGCACACTCCTATATGAAGGGCCTGTGGATGGAGTGTGTATGGCACAGCACTGGCATTTACCAGTGTGAGGTGCACCGTTCCCTCCTGGCATTACCACCTCACCTACAGGTATACTGGATGGATGGACGAATGAAGGACTCATTGATTATATATTTATCTAAACACATAACATTTGATCAACTAGAAATTGACCTGTTCTCTTTCGCATTAGGCTGCCCGGGTACTCATGGTGCTGTCCTGCGTCGTCTCCACCATGGCCGCCCTCGTCTCCGTCACGGGCATGAAGTGCACCCGCTTTGCCCACTGCTCACCCGCTAAGAACCTTCTGCTGTTGAGCGGGGGCGTCGCCTTCCTCTGCGCCGGGCTTTTCTGCCTGGTCACCGTCTGCTGGGCCACCCACGACGCCATCTTGGACTTTAATGACCCTTTCCTCCCCATCGGCATGAAGCATGGGATTGGCTTGGCTGTGTACGTGGGCTACGCCTCTGCCTGCCTCAGCCTGGTGGCAGGCCTGGTGCTCTGCTGGAACAGAGGAGGAGACGCCTCGGACAGGAAGGCCCTGGAACAAACGCTGACGTATCCGTCATCAGCGCCTCCACCTCCCCTGCCACCTTTTCCCTCGATTTTCTTCAGCAAAATACAGACCCCTGCACCTGCCTATCAGCCCCCTGAGGAAGCGACGCACAGCGATCCTCGTCGCTTCTCTCCGTGTCAAGCAGTAGCTACAGGCTAAATGACTATGTTTAAGTAGAGGATGGATTCCAAGGTACAATAGAATACAGGCATAATAACCACAATGACCCAAGGAGAGAAGTGAGTAATTAAATTAAGTAACCAAAGATGACCAAACTACTGACCAGTTGGTGGCAGTATATCCCTTAAAATATGCAGGCAAACCAATAACAGTGAACCCGTAATTCTGTGAGGCACTTTAACTTCTACTGGATTTGTGATTACACCCACTGGATAAATTAATTGAATTAAGCAATGTAACCTCCTGCTGGAATATTCTTATTTTGGCACAGTCTCCTGGTCCGTCAAACTACTTTGAACACCTTTCTTCCCGATGACCCAGCTGTCTGTGTAGGTTATGCCTCAGCTCACGTCAATCTGGCTGGGGTCTAGTGGGTGGGACATGTGGTACAGAAACCCTCTCCAAATGCCAGGATCATTATTATCATCATCATCATCATCATCATCATCCTCGTAATATTCTTTCATCTTAGCACCACACTGTGTACCTGCTCTTTGCCCTTCAAGCAATAGTTATTACCCTATTAAAAATAATAATGTAATAATAACAAATAACTAGACCTACAATTACTGCTGGCATATACATATTTGGGCTATGAAGACTTGACTTTCTTAATGTATCTGTGGGCCTAATGTCTGTTTATTCTGCTGGTTTCTTCTGATGAATAAGCTTACTGGGTAATTCATTTGTGAAAGGGAAATATTTCGTATAGTTACATTTGTGTCCAGAGGGTGGCAATATATTCTAGAGAAAATGGCGCAGAATTTAATTGAAATTGTTTTCTCCATGCCCCAAACTACACAAAAAATGTTGCTGATTGTTTCCCTCATTCTAATAGCAAAAACAGACAGTATATATTTTTTAAGTTGTTAGTTCAGCAGTAATAGTTAGTGATATCATATAAAACGTATAGCAAATTAAGTTTGATTTGTGCTGCTGAATATAGGCTATAGTCTTAATTTGGTCAGGTCTACATTGAGGATGCATGCGTCAGACCTATATGGTCAACTTTTTAAGAGAATGCACACTGCGAACGAACGAACGATGTTTGTTGGTATGACGACGATTCACGGTGACTGGTGAGTTAATGTCTGTAAATCAAACTAGCAGTTTGCTAGGATTAAAATGGTGCGTAACAGACAGAACCGAATCTTTTTTTGACGCCAAAAAAAGCACGATATAAATAGAGCCATATGTAATAAGATAACTGTTCTATATGGCATACAGATGTGCCATTCAACTACAGTTGATAATAGTCCTATTCGTCATGTCCTAATTAAGATTGAAGACGTTGTTCATAGCCAACCAACTTGACACCACTACCACCCCTCCATCTCTCTCTCTCTCTCTCTCTCTCTCTCTCTCTCGATTCCTGCTCTATCTTTTCTTTATTTTTTCTCTCCCTCTTTTTCTTGGTGTGACGAACATTGGTGACCTATCTGGATTACGTTTGTTTGTCGTAGGGGATTACGTTGTTCTCTGACAACTGCAAATAAAGGAACATAAACATTGCTATTTGGAAAAGTAGTTGTTCATACTGTAGCCTACTTTCAGAATTCCCGTTGGACTTGGACCTAAGGCAGGCTACTCTTACATTTAAATTCAAGGTAAAAACAACAACAACATTGTTTTATACATATAACAAACTTTGACTCATGTTTTGTTTGTTCGTATCTTTGTTTACTTGTGTATAACTAATTAATTGACTATTCTGTTCTGTTTAATGTTTGTTTTAAAATGAAAGCTTAGACTGCCTTAGTCTGCACATCCATGCAGAGATCTGGCATCTGTGTTTATATTTACATTTTATTTTCGTGAAATTGCATTTGCAGTCTGTGAAAAAGGTTCATTCTTTATCCGTGTCAGTTCAGTTAATGTGTGTGCGTCCCTATATTGGAGAGGAACGCCTTTTACGCACGGCCACACCACTGGGAACCTTGACGTGTGTTATTTGTGTTTAGATTTTGTTGTATTATTTGTTATTATTAAAATGCAACTCAGTATTCTATACATATGCATTGTCTAGTATATTCGAATAATCTTCTACAGAATACCCATTGGATTGCGCGCAACATGCACTGTCCAGTAATAAAATGACATATGCTACTACGTCTTCGGCTCGTTTGATCTGTAGGACGTATGGGGGTAGTATCAGAACTATTTTTAACGAAGTCCCATCAGATAATTTTGTTTGCTGACACAATGATGGAGAGCGCGCGTTTGTACCTCTCCCCTATACTCCAGCTGTCAATGAAACCCCTGTCCTCTATACGCATAGAACTTGATCTCAGAAGTGGACGATGGCCATCCACGCAGAGGGTCTGGTGGCGATCATTATCTTCTACGTGCTGATTCTTTTCGTGGGGATTTGGGCAGCATGGAAAAACAAAAATTCCGGCGTCATCGAAGGAACGGACCGAAGCGAGACTATTATGGTCGGCGGAAGAGACATCGGACTGTTTGTTGGAGGATTCACGATGACTGGTGAGTTTGTCTGTAACTCCACTAGCACTGTCTGTAACTCCACTAGCAGTTAGAGGAAAATTGTGCATAACTGTAGGCTACGCTTGATTGAATTCAAAGAAATCCATCCATCCCAGAATATGCCCTGCCCAAAACATATGTTGATTGATTGCTTATCCACTTTTACTGAAAATATGAATGCATAAATACATGAACGAAGCCCCCAGTGTCTAACAAAAATGCTATTTTAATTTTAAACCCAGAAGGTAAAGTATTTTTCTTTAGAAAAATGAATCAATTATTTATTTCGACCAATATAAATACTTTTGCATGAATACACTGAATAAAAGTGCAATAGGCTTTCATTTCACGCAAACATTATTTTGCATAAAACTAGCCGTTGGTCCACTATTTGGAGGTTGGCTGATTTAACAATACCATTCAGAAAACATAAATTAATATTTACTTGAAGTGTTTCCCTTCCACAGCCACCTGGGTCGGCGGGGGCTACATTAATGGGACGGCAGAATACGTATATCTTCCTGACTATGGTTTGGCCTGGGCACAAGCTCCTTTTGGTTACGCTCTCAGCTTGGTTGTAGGTAAGAGCCTGCATCCAAATTCCTTGCGCACATAGCTCCGCAAATATTTTACAGGATTCATTAACATGTTGCCAGTATTTATCTTTAAATACAATCAGTCTGTCTCCTCAAAATACTGTATGTCATTATCTAGGTGGTCTTTTCTTCGCCAAGCCCATGCGTTCCCGTGGATATGTTACCATGCTTGACCCATTCCAACAGCTGTATGGGAAGCGAATGGGCGGCCTGCTTTTCATTCCAGCGCTTATGGGGGAAATCTTCTGGTCTGCCGCCATTTTGTCAGCATTGGGTAGGTAATAGCGGGACAATTGGCATATCATGTTTAGATTAAAGACGTGTAATTAATTGGATCTAGGCATGGCACTTATTTTAAATGCAATTTCGTCAGCATCATTGTCTTTAAGAGGTCAGACAAGCAGACAACTTCTCAGCATTTATAGGATATTCCAGAATAGACCAATATATAGGATACAGGTAAATGCTTATGTGTAATTAAACCAAGTTCAAATGAGTTAGACTGTCGAAAGGAGACATGCCATGTCAAATCACAACAGTAAACTGCTATTGTTTGTCAGATGAGGGTTAATAGAAACGTTTCTCCGAGAGCATGAATGAAAGTCAGCGATTTGGCCTCAGCCTGATAAATATAACATGTTTTGTTGATCAGGAGCCACACTGAGTGTGATCGTGGACATTGACATCAACATGTCAGTTGTGATCTCAGCTTTAATAGCTATCTTCTACACCCTGGTCGGTGGACTGTACTCTGTGGCGTACACAGATGTTGTCCAGCTCTTCTGTATCTTCCTCGGCCTGGTGAGTTGAAACCTGGCCAGTATATTACAGACATTTATTAATGTCCTGCATTACATTTGAACCTCTCTTCCTTCTCCTGCATGGCCCGCTCAGTGGATCAGCGTGCCTTTTGCCCTGTCTAACCCTGCCGTATCAGACATCAGTGTGTCTGCCAAAGCAGCTATCTACCAGTCACCGTGGCTGGGGAAGATCGATCCCGATGACACCTGGCTCTGGGCGGACAACTTCTGCTTGCTGGTAAGCCAGCACTTTTCATTCTCCCACAAGAGAATCTATAGAGTTCAGACTGATCTCTATAATAGGCTATATCTGTAAATTTCTTGTATATTGTTTGGGGGTAATTGTACTTTGTAAAAGTCATTTTATTGTGGCATAACAGCATTTATTGTGGAATTATTTTTATAACATGAGGTGATAGAACAAAATGGAAAAATTACATTTCAGGAATGTTATTTCCCTTTTTTTAAATCCTTGTAATGTATTGTGTTGTAAAATATAATGTACTGTTTAATATAATCTGTAATTAATTTAAAATTTATATTTGATGGATTATAAGAATATCATACCAGTAAATAGGAAACTGAAAAGAATGTTTAAATTTTACTTGCATGCATAGTTGCATGCATCTTATAACATTCAGATTCATTTTTGTATTCAAGCACAACATTGTATGAATGCCTGCTGTTTCATGGTACAGTGTGTGTGTGCGCGTGCGTGCGTGTGCATGTGTGTGTGTGTATGTGCATATTGACCGTGGCCTTTCTGTTTCTAGATGTTAGGGGGAATCCCCTGGCAGGTGTATTTTCAACGGGTTCTTTCTGCCTCTTCAGCTACCTATGCCCAGATTCTGTCATTCATTGCTGCCTTCGGCTGCCTGGTCATGGCCGTCCCCTCTGTCCTCATAGGGGCTATAGGGGCCTCCACTGGTAAACACACATTTATCTTATATGTTATACACTAATGAACAACACACACTTGAATGTGAATGTGTGTTATCCTATATTATACATACTGGAAAACACACACACACACTGAATATATAGCTTATATAATGTAAATAGTGTTTCTGAATTTTCACAGCTCTGCAATAGTGTTCTCACACGCGAGCACAGGCACCAATTGAGCAGTTAATGAAACATCACAGCCCAAGTGAAACATCAGGGATCTGATCCTTTATTCAAAAAGGAATGATTTGATCAAAGGAAATATAATATGTCCAGCATTAGCTTGTTTACGCTACAGAAGATCATTTCAAATGTGTGAGTACAGATGGACTTTGGCAGGATACACAAGAGCAGACGGCTCTTCACACATGAACGGGAAGGCAGAAGATCGTCAGATCACACCAATTTAGTGAATATTACATCTGAAGAAGAGCTAATTCATCTAGCTGTTTTATAGAGTTGCTACACATGCATGTGTGTAAATCAACATCATCCTCCTACGAATCGAAAGACAGGTGGAGAAAAGGAAAGAGGAAAGAGAGAGAGAGAGAGAGGGAGAGGGGGAGAAACAGATGATAGTGTGAAAGGATGGAGAGGAAATAATACTTGTGACATAGGTGTGACAGGGAAAAGGTGTTAACGTTATTAAGATATAGGCAGTCAAGTTGCATCGTCATCATGACACAGAATGAGTGACTGGTCAGGCTGGTAAGGTTTGATATGGATGGATTGCAGGAGGGAGTGTAAAGATGATTTACTCTGGTAGAGCTGGGGGATGATGATGCATGTGTAAGATTGTTATTGTCGTCATTTATATTTGACAGCATGTTGGCTTTTCATTGGTTATTAAACTATAGGGTTTCGGGGCTCTTTTCAGGTGTCTAAAGATGTACTGTATTTGGGTGCTGCAACATGGTTTCTAACATATATATTTTATGTTATGCGGTTAAAAGAAAGTGCATGCATTGCATGCTATGAATCTATAGTTATTTTCATCTTGGGGGCTGTGGCTCAAACAGTAAAACCACTGGCTTAGTATAAATAACTTAAATGAATGATCACCCAGAGCATATTTGAGTTTATCCATGCTGCCAGCAAAAGAACATAAAGTTCCTTCCTTCTCTTTGTCCTGTGTCAGACTGGAACCAGACGACATATGGTGCCATCGCTCCCAAAGATAAGGACGAGTCAGACATGATCCTTCCCATTGTTCTCCAGCATCTTTGCCCACCCTACATCTCGTTCTTTGGTCTGGGGGCCGTATCGGCTGCCGTTATGTCCTCTGCCGACTCATCGATACTCTCGGCCAGTTCGATGTTCGCCAGGAACATCTACCAGCTTGCTTTCCGGCAGTCGGTGAGAGCGAACACTAAAAACACAATGACAAATGCGAACCCACAATGAAAGTACTTTACTAATAATAGAATACATTTGATTATAATAATGAACGTTTCCCTGTTGTGAGATTTCTAAGAAGAACAAATGAATCATGTTGATCAAATATTCATCAGATTTATTAAGTATTTGGCATCTCTCGACCCCCCTCCCCCCTCCTCCCCTACAGGCATCGGACCGTGAGATCGTGTGGGTGATGCGTATCACCATCTTTGTTTTCGGAGCCGTGGCCACGGCTATGGCATTGCTAACGGGGACAGTGTACGGCCTGTGGTATCTAAGCTCTGACCTGGTCTACGTTATCATTTTCCCACAGCTTCTCAGCGTGCTATTCGTCAAAGGCACCAACACATATGGCTCTGTGGCCGGCTATGTCTTCGGCTTGTTCCTGCGCATCGGAGGAGGGGAGCCTTACCTCAAACTACCCCCCTTCATCTACTACCCTGGCTGGGTGACACAGGAGAGGATCCACCACCTCACCGGGGACGTGGAGTACTTTGTGCAGCAGAGGTTTCCCTATAAGTCAGTGTCTATGGCGGCGTCCTTCTTGGCCAATGTCGTCTTTTCCTACTTGATGAAGTACCTGTTTGAGAGCGGCAGGCTGTCGCATAAGTACGACTTTCTGGACGCCGTGGTGTCCAAGCACAGCAAGGAGATCATGGACAAGGCCACGCTGGTGGGTAACCACGACAACATCAACCTGTCGGAGATGGCGCCCGTCAAGCAGGCGCTGGGCACCTCGCTGGCCGGGACATTCACCAACATGGAGGTACTCAGTGATGATGGAGAGTCCAGTCCAGAGTCTTTACACAAGAACAACTAGGACATGAGAGCAACTAAAGACCTGGGGGATCTGAAGAAGATGGAATGGTCACAGAGGCATCGACATGATAGGGAACCAGCTACTGGACACCAAAGGAACAAAATACCTTCTTTGGCTTCCAAGCGCTGTCACAAGTGTGTTTTATGCTGAGGACATGGTGCTTCCTTCTTTTTGATCAGAGTCTTTGCATAGAACAAGTAATGTCAGAAGAATGCCAATGTTCAGTTGCCCTAAAGCGTCAATCCTACTTTACATAAATGACAATGATCTTGTCGTGTCTGTAAAAACCAACATTACCACCATCACAGTTTAGATTATTTTACAGTGAGTGCTGCTACAAAGAATGGAGGGATTTGTAAATACACAAATCCATTGGGTTTCTCATTATGATTTAGTGAGAATAGTGCAATATTTAAGTGTGTGTGTCTATTCAGTACACTGTGTGTGTGTGTGTGTGTGCGTGTGCGTGTGTGTGTTTGTGTGTGTGTGTGTGCCTGTGTGTGAATATACAGTATGTGTGGGGCTACCGAAAAACTATTAGTTTGATCTTGATTTGATTTGCATAGAAATAGATTTTTTAAATGTAAGCAATAATATTTTTACAGTCTGTGTGTGTACATATATATTCATAGTTATTGAATTAGCAGTCATTCCAAAATGCTATGTTCAGTTTGAAGACCAACTGATCTCGCTCACTGTGCTCTTAACCTAGCAGACAGTGCTAGCTAATGCTCAACACAGGTAGGTAGGTAGTACGTGTCGCTTAATGTATTCAGGGTAGAATGGCCAATACAAGCAGAATTAAAAGAAGGCTTATTTTTAACATGTGCCAAACCTCTCCTCTGCAGGTCTGGGAATTTTCTTTTTTTTTTAGTAGCTTTTGTACTGGTCATGATCTATGCCACAGCACTGTAGTTTAATTATGTTCAGCTAAATTAATAGGACTATCAGCATACTATCTAAAAAATGTCTACATGTGTATTTTAAAGGTCCCCTATAAATCTAGTTTTCAAGTATAATTCAAGTTGTCTGTAGGTACCCAAAAGGGCTGGACTAATGTAAAAACACGTCAAACATGTCAATAAACAATAAACCCACTGTTAGAAATGTATTGTGTAAATTGAGCCAGTGAGACGTGCCCCCTCGTATGACATCATTTCTGGATTGTTACCAATCGGCTTTGACATGTCGTCCCATTGTCAGACAGACTGACATGGAATGTTAGCTCAAAGGGAAAAAACTACTTTCCAAACATTTGAACACTGGAATGATATGGGGCATTTAAGTGTGAGTACATCTGTGTTTGTCTGTGTGTGTGTGTGCGCGCGCACGCAAGTGTGTGGTGCGTGATGCTTTGTTTCCTCGTTTAAATCCTTATTGACTGGCCAGCCACAACAGGTTAGCAGAGCAGGCAGAATGAGTGCTCCTGCGGGAGAGGTATCAATATCTGCAGTTGCCATGGAGGCATGCGCTGTTTGCTCGGCCAAACAACATTTGATTAGCTCTCCTAAGAGGTTGGGCACTAAGCCACTGAAGTGTTTGTTTAACAGTATGTTATATTCTGATGATAAACAAGAACCAAATAGTGTTTTTACAGTGACAGTGCTACTATAGATTGAAAATAATAACAACATTAATGGTGGTCTGCCAATGCCACTGTACATGGAGCATGGAGTGTAGCAGTCAGTAGAGTTGTTGACTTCTGTGTATGCAACTGCACACAGCGTTGTTGTGATTTGTCTGTGTGTTGTCAGTGTAACTAGTCTCCTTCGATCTATTGATTCAAACTAATTATTCTCTGGTTTCATCCCCAGTGCAATAATTACTTAAAGCTGCTGCAGCTAGAATTTAAGAGTTGCAAAGAGATCTAAAAAAATAAAATAAAATCAGCAACCCATAAATGTACCCTCCTCCTTCTGGAGCTTGTTGGTTTGCCATTGTGAAGCATATTGACAAACCAATTGCTGTTGTGTGTGCACATTTGTGTACTTCACAGGCAAAGTAGAGTCGCTGGAGCAGTCAGGAATTAGAGAACTGGATTTGTCAGAAATCTTTCACCATATATAGAGGAGGGATTGTCAACCAGAGCAAATATTCTCACAGAGCATTTTACTTGCTTATAGTGTACAGATTTCTATACACGATTACATCTCAGCTCAATTTTCGCTGCGTGCATAGAAACCTTGTTCGCAATAATGCTCGCGCCATTGGTTCACACAGCCACTCTACTGTATATGGCGGACTTATCGGCAACTAGTGGGAGGCTAAGTGAGATTACGTTGAATTCAGGCATTTGTTTACAATTATCTATAGCAAAAAATCTATAGCCTTGCGTGATCAGGATGGTCTCGCGAGGCTAATGATATCTAGCTTGGTTTAGCTTCAGTTTAATTTTGCCGTGAGAATCAGTCTGGAAAGCTTTGAAATCATTTTGAATGTGTCCGAGTAGCGACTGAACTTTCCAATCAGCGTTGTGTTGATAGCTATACGGGCGTGGTTTAGGTGTGCCGACAGCCAAAATTACCAGATGGTTCTGCCAATCAACTGCCAAGTACCTGCCATTCACAAACAGTCTCAATGTACGACAACAATTCCTCTGGCATGTCAGGTTAAGAGATCTATGCCATTATAAACAACACTAAATGTAGCCTATGGCAAGCTCTAAAATTCTACCTACAGCTTCTTCAAATGGAGGAATTTGTTCATAGCTCAGTACAGTATGTATGACTTCACTTTACCAAGCACTAAGCATACCTTTTAACCTAAGATGGACAGAGGTCTGATGACACATAAATATAAATGCAGTATCGGGCAATCTTATTGGGCCATGGAATGTGAATATAAACCATTCTCTCCATCAGGTTACGACTTTTATGGGCATCAGGGGTGCATTGTTTGTGTCTTCTATTGGACCAACGTGTATTGGTGGCTGTATGGTATTTAGCAATTGAATTGTATTTTTGTGTGATAATTGTATATACAAAATAAGTATATGAACAAATGATTATACTTTTAAATTAAGCACTACAAACAGCATCCATTAAGTGAAATTATATATATATATATATATATATTTATTGATTGATCTATTGATATTAGCTGTGTTAATACAAATATAGTAAACCGTGAGGTCAGTATGAATAAATTGTTATTTATTCAGCACACTGATTTGTTTTTGTCTCTGTGTTTCTGCTGGCTTATACAGTATGTTGATGTTGTAATTTCGTTTTAATGTCTGAAAACAAGCTTATATCCAGTTATGTTGATTGGTTATTTATGTGCCTGTGTGTGTGTGCGTGTGTGTGTGTGTGTGTGTAACTGACAGCTATGACAGTTCTGACAGTTATCCAAAATGTATTTTTCCCCCATTAGTATTGGAGTAGCAGCCCACATGCGTATTAAACCGGTCATTGAACCGCTTGACAGTGTATAGCCGTAAACTAGAATAGGCCTACTACACTATTGGTTCACTATTATGTCCAATGTTGGATATACTAATGTGCACATTGTGCACCCCATCCACGCGGCCTTACGCCGGCATATGAGACTGACACACTACTTGCAACCTTCAACTGCTACAAGCTCTACCAGATATGCAAGGGTACAGGGGAAAAAGGGGGGGATGTTGCTGAATGCTTACCAAGCCGACAGTTCCAGGATTTTTTAACAAAGTCTAATAGATTTAATATATTATGGCCAAATGTGTAGTAGAATAATTTTGCTTTAAGTAAGTTACCAGCTGTAGTTTTGCCTAGCTCATCCCAAAAGACAGTTGTTTTGAATATGCATGAGCACGAGCTGTTAAATCCAGGGGTTAATACATTAATTATAATTAATGTATCATTTACTTCACCGAAAGAAGAGGACAGAAGAGTAGAAAATATCATGCCTATGTGTGTTTAAAAATATGAAATATATAATATATCTTTGATAACCCTTACTGCGTTGTATTTTCATAAATTCATGTTTTCCTTTAAATAATAGACATTCATACCCTACATTGATGCAGAAAAGACACACATTGTTCCATAAGAATTCACCAGAATGCAGAAAATGAAGTGTTTGATTCTCAAAATGTTCTGGGGGAGGACCCCAGAGACCCCTCGCTTTATGTGTTCCCCCCCACCAATGTTCAAATGAAATCTACGCCCATGACACACTCACATACACACACAGAGAAACACCTTTTCACACATTTTTAAGTAAAATAATCTTAGTTTGAAATACTTTTCATGGGTTGGCTAAAGGAAATAGTATTATTTGATACTCAAAGTATAAGATTAAAGGAATAACAAGTGACAGGAATCAGATGGGTTTGACGCTGTCTCCACCACAGAATGACAGTTCTGGAGGCATGCCAGAGGATGTCTCTTTATCAAACATGTTCACTGCTGCTTTAGAAACCCCAACAACGAAGACTCAACTACAGTAAATGGATTCCTGGTTGGGCTCCCATACAAGACAAAAAAAAAAGTTTTAATTTCCACATTTAACATAAAAGAGCCTTGGGAAAAACACAACAAATTAATTATGTTCTGGACATTATTATTATTGTCACGTACACACATCCCCATGGCTAACAACTAAAAGCTCACTTGGTCAGAGTGATAGTTATTAGTGTAAGAATCAAATACTATACCACACAGACAGATATGCCTGCAGGTGAGAGATGTGAGATAGGATCGTATCATGTAAGTACTGTAAGATCAGTTGTGTGCTATACTGGAGATACACTAACTGGAGATACAATCAGCAATGCAGCCAGGTATTCTCATGTGACAAAGCCATAACAAGAATTCAAACATAATTCAAAGCTACCATTATAGTTTTTCTATAAACATATCACTACTTGTTATAAAAAAATGTCTCTTCTTTTCATAGTATTTTTTACTGTGGACTATCATGATAACTAATAGTGATACTGTAGCATGCACTATTGCATTAATTATATCACTAGTGCAGTCTCAGGTTCAGATTACAATATGATAAATTTTTCATCTTCCTGAAGCTTGAGGGTTCATGTTTAATGCATGATTGGCCTGTGCGTTAACTTTTAACAAATTACTACTGATTATTATTAGTATGTATTGCCATCTGTCCTCTGGACTGAACCCCGACTGATCAATGTTATGTACAAACACTTATTCCTTATACGCACAGATACAATCATATACACACGACCGTGCTGCAGACATATAGCATCCTCACTATCTATGAATTATTACTAATAGTAATAATTATTGCTTTATCAGTCACTTGAGGGATCAA
This sequence comes from Amblyopsis rosae, assembly GCA_025399935.1. Classification (NCBI taxonomy): domain Eukaryota; kingdom Metazoa; phylum Chordata; class Actinopteri; order Percopsiformes; family Amblyopsidae; genus Amblyopsis; species Amblyopsis rosae. Next base: position 21,463 of record JAODTR010024833.1, read on the forward strand.
GGTAAGGTAAGATTGTGTTTTATGTTCAATGTATACTCTATCTTACTAGATTTTAGATTTTATTTTCTTGTCTGACATATTTTAGTATCAAAATATTATATAACATAATATAATGTTAGTTGGTTAGTTAGTTATATCTTGTCAACCTCAGTTAGAAGACATCTTTTTATAAACTGCTACAACTGGCAGTTTAATTTGCTCCATTACATGGAGACATTCCTAATTAACAAGTCGCTGTTTGGGAAATCTCCAGAAATCAGTGCATTTTGGCATTTAGGTATATGACTCTCATCATCTTCATTTGTCTCTACTTGTCGTTTAACCATTTACATTTAGGAAGAAGGGGAACAAAGGTAAAGCAAACATGAACTATAGGTCTATAGTAAATATAAAAACTGCAGATGCATACATGCAAAATAGCAATTAATAAGACACAAAGAAGAAAGGAAAAATGCACAGCTGATGGTGAAAATGAGAGAGAGATAAATAGAGAGAGGCAGGGTGTAATTTATAGCGATGAATCGCTGCCCATTTACCACTTTTCCAATGAGGGCGGTCGACATACGGGCACAGTCTGGAAATAGCACCTATTACTTACATTAGACTAAGTGCCCCACTCTTCAGAATCGAACATTAAGAGAGGGAAGAGGGGTTGAGGAAAGAAGACCGTGGGGGTTGGGAGAGATGAATAGGAAGGCCAGACATTTATTGTCAGCATTAGCTCATATGGGCTGGACTGTAACGTCTCCACCCAGAACAATACTGTGGTGCCCTTGCCTCTGTCCTTGCTAATCTCATCTTCTATGTTAAACATTGTACAATTAAAAATAATCTGGCTGAGGCTGATGGGAAATGTAGTACATATTAGTAAAACAACATTAATTTAACAGGCTCGTTTTTGTATGATGAATTTCCACATTTTTATATTAAACCGTATAGTCATACTTTGCTGCTGTCTTTAATCATATTTAATAATCTACACCCTGATATACATGCACCCCCCCACACATACGCACACGCACACGCACACGCACACACACACACACACACACACACACACACACACGCATCACACATCTCAAGACCTCAGGGCAACAACCGTTTATTAACACTGGCAGTTGCAGACATGGAACATATATTGCTATTTCTACATTACAGCTGGAAATTCTCTATGGCAGGTACAGCTCAACAAAACACTTCATATTGCGTAAATAGAATCAACGTCACTTTGTTACAGTATTATTATTATTATTATTATTATTATTATTATTATTATTATTATTATTATTATTATGCAGCTACTAATATAAAGGCTTTTTTTACTTTGCCACAAATTCACAACCTTGGTGTCATTTTACACTACTAGATACAAAACTTAAAACGGTAACCACTTGTAACACAGGCTGTGATACAATATGTTCAAAACATTGCATTGTGCTATATAATATCTTTAAAGATACGGTGCACTTGCCAGTTCATTGGTTCAAATTGCAAATGCATTGTGAAATACCATAGGAACATTCATTTAGATCACGGACACACAATATGTCAATTGGTGCATTGTGTACAGTAGCTGTTCGTACAATCATTAAATATTGGAGTACAACATACTGTATGTGATACAGGTTTCAGTACTAAATACATCATTGTAAAATGACTAGTAAATCAAATACGTAAACAGAGAGAACGGAATCATTGAATAAAATCTTAAATCTTTTTATGAAATCCAATAAGTCACAACAGTTTATTTTTCAATCAAAGCAAAATAATAACCTACAAAAAATAATAATTAAGAAACTAGAGCAGTACAGTAAAACATCAACAACATAGTGCTCCTCATCTGACTTACTGTAATAATAATATAATAATACACTTTATTTGTATAGCACCTTTCATACACAATGTGCAACTCAACGTGCTTTACAGTT